>QLPG01006282.1:0-10894 GCA_003314385.1 Gomphus sp. MG54
TCCATGACATTGTTGAGTGACGTGTCACTCAGATTCCCAACGGAGTTACCCTAAGGAACATAATAGCGGATCAGACATAAAGGACTGAGCGGAAATGCAAATAGATGAAAAGGAAATGAAACGTAAATGCAGGATATGAAATATAAATGGAGACAGAACGGAATAACAAGCATATGGGATGTGACGTAAATGAGTGGAGTGATTTGACAGGAGCATGTGATGCCAAGACAGATACACGAGGTGCATATAGTCCGTGGGCTGAGGGTGTATGGTTGGATGGGTGAGCAAGAGCGGAGTTGGGCTGAGTGGGCTGAATTGAATAGTCGGCTTGCCAGCATACGGTTCCTGACACTCCATCGGATTATCTTGTGTATCAAGCACCATTAGGTACATTGATCTGAAGGTTAGTGCCACTCTGGTACGTTGGTCTGAAGGCCAGTGCCACCTTCTCATAGACACATTGATCTGAAGGTCAGTGTCTCCCTCTCTTGAGTACATTGATCTGAAGGTCAGTGCTTGACAAAGGGTTCTCAGTTAAAACATAAAAGGTACGCAAAAACATAGTAAAAGAACTAAATCAGATTTATAGAACATCCGTGGAAATAATCCTAGGCAAGGGTAGAATAATAGTTCATGTACACAAACTATTATTCCTACATGTAATTGAAAAGGCACCTGCCAAGGCCCCCTCTAAACAATTCTTTTTGGACATCAACCTGGACAGGCTTCTACTTACCCTCGTCTTGTCGGAGAACTTGATTAGGCTTTCTTCATACTAAAGTTTTGTCATGGTTCTTGGGTTACCTCATTTATGGTTCCAAAACAGTGGTGGATGCTCTGGGAATTGACAGGTTCATTGCTTGATCAATTACTCTTGTTTAGTCTTCATCACGAAACCCATAACTGGTTCAGTTCTGGGACTAGCTACCCTTTCACTCAATGAATCACTCAAGGATTTGACAGAGGAAGGATATATTCAAAGACCCATACATAATACTACACCACCTACACCTCCTCACTACCTAAATCCTTACCCTTCTCCTAACCGACCCAATCCACGACTTGAAGTCTATAAGCCCCATGAAGGACTCAAGTTCCCCTCCAGCATGTCATCAACCATGCAGGAAACACCTATCTTCCACTCCACACCCAGTGAAAGAACCACACCTGTTAATAGAAACATTTCACCTTTCAGTCTTCTTAAAGCTCCAGAAGGATTGCTAGACGAACCTTTACCCTGGGATGGCCTGGGACCCATCTCTTCCGGCTCTCTAGTTCAACTACCCTCTCTTGTGTTACGATAGTGATAAAGACGTAATCATAATATATTATAATCTCCCAATGGCGAAGTTTATTGGTGAGGTTTGGAGTTGGGGTTGGCTTCAATGTACTTGCATTGCACCCACTTGGATCGCACAGTCCCCAAAATTTTGTAATAGCGAAGTGAGACAGAAGTGAACAGAGGATCTTAGTCAAAATCAAGATTGATTTTCTGACTGAAGACTGAACTAATAGTACAAGGCCTTTTATACTACTTTCTAATCTATTAGGAGTCGAATAGATTCCTATAATAGAATGAGAAAGCCAAGGAACGTGAAAAGCGAGAAACAGAAATACTATGTCCCAATAATGATCTCCTCTGTGACATTGTTGAGTGATGTGTCACTCAGATTCCCAACGAAGTTACCCTAAGGACGTAATAGCAGATTCGGAAATAAAGGAGTGAACGGAATTGCAAACAGATGAAAAGGAAATGAAACATAAATGCAGGATATGAAACATAAATGGAGACAGAACGGAATAACAAGCATATGGGATGTGACATAAATGAGTGGAGTGATTTGACAGGAGCATGTGATGCCAAGACAGATACACGAGGTGCATATAGTCTGTGGGCTGAGGGCGTATGGTTGGATGGGTGAGCGAGAGCGGAGTTGGGCTGAGTGGGCTGAATTGAATAGTCGGCTTGCCAGCGTATGGTTCCTGACATCTTGCTCATCCTGACAATGTTGAAATCCTCACTGCAAGAAGGAGGAAGCAAGTGGAGAAAGAAGACAAAGTTTGGGAAAGAAGAAATGATCTGTTAGCCATTGCAGAATGCTTTTTGGACAGATCAAATGTACCTGGGTATAGGACCCTTTCCCCGGGTGCTGAAAGACTGTTCAAAGAGGAACAGCTACTGATTGACAAACTCCTGAGACCCAAGATTTTCTGACTCGTTAGCCAGAATGAGCTTGGATACAGAATAGACCAATGGACATATGAGTCAACTCTCATAGCACTCAGGAAAATAGAAAGGAAAAGGAGACTCACCTTGGAAAGCCTTAACCTCACGCCCCCCAAAGTACCAACCCTGCCGGACCTTTGGCCCACTGATGCAATATGATCTTTGCCTCAGGTTGAAGTGCTGTGTGTAGCCTACAGGGAAGATGCTGAGAATTTTTTAGTATTCTATTGGGATCTGGTGGCATTAGATAAAGGAACTTACCAAGTCCCTGAAGAAAAGGAAGCTTTCCCTAGCTTTCCTTCTCCCCCACAGAGCTCTGAAGAGCTGGAGACGTTTAACATGAAGTATATGGCAGCGCATAATGTCAACTCACGAATGATACGGGCAGACCGAGCGTTTAGCAAAGCAATAAGTCAGAAATTGGTCCATCCTGAAAGAGAAGTGGATAACGCACCTGAATCCACTAAGCATAAGCAAATATATGTGCCCAGACCTCGATGAACAATGGAGCTGGAGACACCAGCGCTTGATAAGCAAGTTGAGGAACATGTCGAACAGAGACGCACCTCAGGCCCATATGGTCATGTAACTAGATGAAGGAGTATAAGAGAACATTCCTATATGCAAGATCCGACAGGACTCACTGAATCTGAGACATTTGAGGATATATTCCACCCATCTGTGCATGAAAGAAGAAAAACCATGTTCAGCATCCCAGAATCAACAGAACCAAAAACAACTGCACTCACCCAAGCATCTAAGCTCTCTAGGACTCAGCCATACCCGAAACCAACATATGGTGATGATGTATCGAGCCCTACACCCTCTCCTGCCCTGCCGAACGTTAGGCGCCCGCAGGGAACGTGGCCCTCTGGAGAATGAACAAGGCTGCCTAGAGACCGGGAGCCGCTTGAGAATGACTCACCTAGCGATAGCGACCAGGCGCATGGTCAATTCCCACAAAGGCGTCGAGAAGATAGTGCAGACAGGGGGGATAATGGATGGAAGCAAACACGGCCTCACTGTGAATGGATGTGGCCCTCTAGAGACCCGGAACCACCTGGAGATGACTCCCCGGATGATAGCGATGAAGCACATGACTGTTGGTCACATAGACATTGAAAGGATAGTCCAGAAAGGGGGGATCAGGCAAAAGGACAGTCAGCAGGAAGAACAAATGCAAGAATAAATGAGGAAGCTTACTTTGATGCCAAACTCCACCCTGAGATTGTTCCTGAATGGGATGGAGACCCTGATGCCCTAGCTCAGTGGTTAATGAAGATAAACCTCATAGCAGAGAGGTCACTCACTGTCCATAAGTAACTAGGGGAGATTGTCCCACTCCGGTTACGCAGAAACACAGAGAAGTGGTTCTTCTCACTGCCAATGAGCTATAGAAAGCAAGTTACAGTCAACTGGGGGACTATGAAAGAGGTAATAACCACTTACTACATGAACCATGCCTGGCTTGACCGCCAAAAGTCTCGCGCGAACCGAGCATCATACAGGGAAGCAGGACATGCGCACAAGACCCCTAGCGAGTACTTCATTCGCAAGGTAGAACTGCTGCGCTTGGTGAACAAAATGTCAGACAGTGAGTTAATCATGGAAGTCATGGCCAGCACACCTGCATTTTGGCACATGGTGATCAATGCCCAGCGATGTCTGACCATTGTAGAATTTCAGTCAGCTATCAAATATCATGAAGAATCATTGACTACGCACCTTTTACCCCCTCCAATGACCTCGAACGCAGAATGCAGAATTTGGAGATGAGCCAAAAAGGGACGCGCGTGGAATCTGCACATTGAAGTGCGATACCAAATATGGGCAATGCAGGTGCCCGAATATATCGTGACTCACGGTCATATTTGGCAGGAGCTTCACCTGGGCTGCCGCCACCTAAGTTCCCTAGGGATGACAATAATGTTTCTAAAAGAGCTACCCCTGAAGAAAAGGGTGCTAGAGGATGTAAATATTGTGGGAGCCAGAAACACTGGGATAAGGAATGCAAGCATGCAAATACCCAGACCAACAAAAAATTCCACAAGATTAATTCCAAACTAGCTACAGGGGAAATGGATGATGCCCAAGCTCAAGAGGAATATGATAACATTTATGAACAGTTGATCATGGAAGAAACTGACTCAGATGATGAACAAGCTCAAGTTTATCAAACAATTGCAGAAATTTCTGAAAAAATCCCTGACACTCAGGAAACTCCAGGGGACCCCCCTGAAGCGCATTGTAATGTCATCAAGCCCTTAATCCACAAGCTAAAGGATATAGCTGGGCTGGGGGGATCAGAAATTCATCCTGAATCACCTTCTTCTCCACCAACTTCTCTTCCTCCTGAACCTGACAATAAAATTCCCTATAAATCGCCTAAAAATGGCAAGGAAAAGAGGAAACTAATTAAAGAAGCTGGAAAGACTACTACATTACTAGGAATATCCAAAATCACCAACCTTGCCCCCAATGCTCTGTTGAAATTAAAGAAACATATGTCCAGGCCAGCTGGATGTGCTTTCCTGGGAACCAATGCCACTACCACTAAAGTCTGGCTTGGAGAATATAGGAAGAATCAACAGAATCTCATTGCTGACTCTGGGTCAGATATCACACTAATCTCCCAAAGTGCTTTGGCAAAAATGGACAATCCACCCAAAGTCAAAACTGGACAAAAAATCAACTTGATTCAAGTCACTGGGACTTCAAAAATATCTGGATATATAAACCTGCCCATCATCTTTGAAACTGATGCTTGACCAGTCCAGATTGATGTTGAAGCTTATGTGGTCAAAGGAATGTCCACACCTGTGATCCTAGGAAATGACTTTGCAGATCAATATTCCATATCTACTGTCAGAGAGGAATCTTCCACTTATCTGTTATTTGGGAATTCAGGGAGACGAACCATTATACAGAATTCTGTTGGAGCCACCTTACAAGGAGATGATGGGCATGCATTCAAAATCAGAACCATACCAAACCTGCCATCACTTCTGGCCAAGTTCAAGGCCCACAGACATGCCAAAAACCTCAAAAAACAAATCAGAGGTAGAAATCTTGACTCAAATGTCAGGGCATCTTGGGAAATTTGTGTTCCATCTCAATCAGCAGTCTTAGTCCCTGTTAATGTATTTTTTCCAGGGAATTCTGAGCATGTTTTTGTGGAAAAGATAATTCACTCCAATAAAGGCCCAGAAGATTGTTATGGAATTACAGACTCAATAATCTCTAGAGACAACCCTCAGCTTTATGTGTCCAATTTCTCCCAAGGACCAGTCATAATCCATCAAGGTCAATTGCTGGGTTATGCTTGGAATCCCACTTCCTGGTTGGAAAATTCCAAAGGAAGCCCAGAACAGGTTGAGAACTTGCAAAAACATGCTCACCTGATCAAGGCTGTCACTGAGAAGTTGGGAATTGAGAAAGAAGAATGCATATATCCAGGTCCAGACAACCCTGAAGAAGAAATTGTGCCTGGAGGACCCAAAACACAAGAATTACCTGCAGAAATTATTCCGACCATCCAGTTGATCAAAGAACTGGACTTCTCACCAGATCTGAGTCCTAGCCAAAGGAAGGATCTAGAGAGAATAGTTCTCAAGAACAAGGATGCCTTCGGACTTGATGGGCGCCTAGGGAACTATGATGCCAAGGTCGAGATTAGTTTGAGGCCAGAAGCTAAGGAAATTTCCTTACCTCCTTACAATGCCTCCCCTGCAAAGAGGGAAATAATTAATAAGCAAATGGATGCATGGATCAAGCTAGAAGTCATTGAACCATCCAAGAGCACATGGGGATTCCCTGCGTTGATTGTCTATAGATCAGGGAAACCAAGGATGTGCATTGACTACAGGAAACTCAATGAAAGGGTCATTCCGGATGAATTCCCATTGCCCAGACAGGATACCATTCTCCAAGCCCTCACTGGATCAAATTGGTTGACCACCCTGGATGCTCTTTCTGGTTTTACCCAATTAAAAATGGCTGATGAGGCCAAAGAAAAGACAGCATTTAGGACTCACAGAGGTCTTTACCAATTCGAGAGAATGCCTTTTGGCTATAGGAATGGTCCAGCCATTTTCCAAAGAGTGATGCAAATTGTCCTGGCCCCATACCTTTGGATTTTTGCCTTGGTCTACATTGATGATATTGTGATTTATTCAAAAATGTTTGAAGATCACCTGAATCACTTAGACCAAGTGTTTCATGCAGTCAGTGAATCAGGAATTACATTATCACCACCCAAGTGTCATTTGGCATACCAGTCACTCCTCCTCCTAGGACAGAAAGTGTCCAGACTTGGACTTTCCACTCACAAGGAAAAAGTGGATGCTATATTAGACTTAGAAGAACCAATGAATCTACATGAACTACAGACATTCTTGGGAATGATGGTCTACTTTGCAGCATACATACCTTTTTATGCCTGGCTAGTGGCCCCCCTGTTTGAGTTGTTAAAAAAGGACACTAAATGGGAATGGGGAGAAACTCAACAAGAGGTCTTTAGGTTATCAAAAGAAGCATTGGTTAGCTCACCTGTTTGTGCATATGCTATGCCAGGCCTGGGTTACAGAATCTATTCTGATGCCTGTGATGTGGGCATAGCAGCTATTTTGCAGCAAGTTCAGCCCATCAAGATCCAAGACTTGAAAGGGACAAGGACTTACAAAAAACTATGGAAGGCCTACCAAGAAGGACTCCAAGTCCCGAATATAGTCATCCCAGTTAGCAAGGAAGAAAGTCCACCTGAAGACATCACATGGGACATGGATTTTGAAGAAACCACTGTCAAGGTGGAAAGAGTTATTGCATATTGGTCAAGAACACTTAAACCAGCCGAAAGAAACTACTCACCCACTGAAAGAGAAGCCCTAGCCCTGAGGGATGGACTGGTGAAGTTCCAGCCTTACATTGAGGGAGAGAATATCATTGCTGTGACAGATCATGCAGCATTAGTCTGGAGCAGAACCTTTCAGAATGTAAACAGGAGATTACTCACTTGGGGAACTGTATTTGCTGCCTACCCAGATCTCCAAGTAGTGCACAGAGCTGGAAGAGTACATGTGAATGTGGACCCTATCTCCCAGCTCAGGAGAAGAGTGCCATACCAAGAAGGACCTGTGCAAGATGGATCAGCACACACAATTCTCAACTCAGATCAGGAATTCCTTACTGACTTCTATAAGGAAATTTCCCCCCAATTTGAGGCCAGAACACTCCAATTGATGGCCAGGTTTGAAGAAGAGAATGAAAGAATAGAAGTCAGAACAGTAAAGATTAGTGTAGATGCTGAAACTCACCAAAGAATCACTCCAGTACCATTCCAAGCAGCTAGAACTTTCAACCTGGTTGCTACCATTCACCCTAAGGAAATGGAAGAATTTGTTCATGGTTACGACTCGGACCCTTACTTTTCTAAGGTACAAACCAGGTTAAGAAAGGAAGCCGGCTGGAACAATGTTCAGCAACCTTTATTTTCTGAGAGAGAAGATGGACTTATCTTCTTTAAAGACTGGAATGGAAACTTAAGGCTATGTATACTAAAGAGTCAGCAAGCAAAGGTCATGAGTGAAACACATGATGAACCAGCAGAATCTGCCCATGCAGGGTACCATAGGACATACAACCATTTGGCTGCCACCTACTACTGGCCACGGATGAGTAGAGATGTTAAAAGATTTGTAGTCAGTTGTGATGTATGTCAAAAGGCTAAATCAAAATGGCACACACCTATGGGACTGCTGCAACCAATCCCTATACTGGGATGACCCTTTGAAGTGGTAACCATGGACTTCATCACAGAGCTGCCGGAAAGCAATGGTTACAATTGTCTCCTTGTAATCGTAGACAAACTCACCAAATACATTACTGTGGTCCCTACTACATCGGATATAGATGAGAAACAAGTTGCTGATCTATTTTTCAAAAAAATAGTTAGCATATATGGACTACCAAGACAAATAATCACTGACCGAGACTCCTGGTGGACTGGAACATTTTGGAAGGAAGTTACAAGGCATTTGGGTGTCAAAAGAGCACTTACCACTGCTCATAATCCTCAGGCAGATGGCCAAATGGAAATAATGAACCAGATCTTGGAGACGGCTCTAAGAACATATGTCAGCCTGGAGTTGAATGATTTGTATGCATACCTTAGACAATTTGTCTTGGGCTATAATACTACTCCGCATACATCTACTGGGTTTAGTCCAGCATTTTTGCTCTATGGACTCCACCCTACGACAGGAGCCACTGCCTTGCCTCAGCCAATGAAATGGTAGACAGACCTGAGACAGGGCAGCCAGGCTATGCACCTGATGACCTGGGTGTTTTGGAAAGTTTCAATGCCCAAGAATTCCTAGAAAAATTTGAAACTTACAGATCTAGGGCTAAGGAATCACTATTGTTCGCTCAAATGGTCCAACAAAGAAATTACAATGAGGGTTGTTTGGAAATCGAGTTTGAAGAAGGTAACTGGGTGCTCATAGATCCACACTCCCTGGAGATGCTCAGAAGCAAAAAGGGACTGGGCAGAAAGTTGCAAATGAAGTTTGATGGACCTTTTGAAATCTTAGAGAAGATAAGCCCCATAACCTACCGACTCAGAATGCCAGCATCTTATGGAGTTCACCCAGTCATAAACATTACACACCTGGAGAAATATCACATGTCCCCAGATGAGTTTGGCATTTGCCCAAGCAAAAAACTGGGTAGGGCAGACTTCTCTGAGATCCCTGAATATGAAGTTGAGACCATCCTCAGATCCAGATGGAAGGCAGCCCGAAACAGCTGGAAAATTGTGGAATTCTTGATCAAATTCAAGGACTATGATTCTAACTACAATGAGTGGCTGACCCGGAGGCAACTCAAGAATGCACCCCGGATTCTAAGGGAATGGGATGACTCCAAGGGAGTTGTCAAATGAAGATACTAGAACATTGAATCATGTTCCACTGTATACCCCGGTCAGCTAGAATCCCTGAAAATTATTTATAAAAGAATCTAAAAATTGATATAAGTCCTTAAAACCAGAGAAAAAAAATCATCATTCCTAGGAATCCTCAGCAGCTCTTAATCCCCAGTCAATCAAATCGACTTCTATTATATCAAATACCATCCAGATCACCTCCACAGATTATCAGATTGTCCAAGTAGGAGATCATTTTCATCAACTCCCTATCCACATGCCAGCTGGGTATGAAGGGGGACCCATCTTTGACTTTAATTTCTACTCCCCTACTGCCAGGGATTTTACCCACTATCACATATTCAACCACAAGGTATCAGTCCTCAGGCCCAAGCTGGCAGATGCTATCTGAGAATCAACACGTATGAAGATCAGAGAGATTGTAGCAGCCGGAACTGATTGGGAACCGGGACATCCCACCATGCCACTCATCATTCCTGAGGAGAAGTTACAGGAGCTAGGGATGATACACCCTGAGTTCCCTCCAGTCCACTCCTTATCTCTTAATATACTGAAGGTTCCAAATGACCAGGAAGAGATATTCAACTGGTTGGAAATGTGGCAGAAGTTAGGCTGGAAACTCACTGCTTGGATCTTAAAGGCAAAGGAAGTCTCTATGGATGATCCCCACATGTCCTGGAAATGGACCTACCTCAAGAGAGCTCAAGTAGATAACCAAAGCATAGCTCATCACATGCACCTGGAGTACCCGGATGATGATGAAGAGGTGTTTGTGGAAAATGAGGGAGAACCAGGTATGCTACTCTCATATATGCGCATATATCCTGGATTATCTCAACTACTAGGAGAATATTATAATTGGTGGACCTCTCCATCCACTACCTCACACTGTTATGGCATCAGTACCTCCCTAAAATGGAAGCAATCTGAGGAAGAGGATCACGAGGAAGTCAGTCCTCGTTACCATGACCTACAACTGATTAAATGGCAACCCTCAGTCTCTGAAAAGTTCAGCAATCAGAAGCATCTAGGATATCCCCGTTACATGCCGACAAATGCGTTATTCAATCAGCCATATGTATCTCATGGAGCTCAGCTGGGAGAGTATGGAATTATCTCTCCTTAATTAAATTACATGTGTGTTGATTTGAATAGAGGTTTGGAGGGGGGATGATGTTGGGGATTGAGAGATTCTCTAACAGATAGGAAGGGTCATCGGATCAGGGATCAGCTTAAAGGAATCCAAACCTCTCTCACTCAGACAATAATTCAACAAATCAGTCTTGATTGACTACCAAAAAAATATAATAAATTTGGCTGGTGTTAAATCCGCATGTTGGTGCTTAGCTAGAGACTTCCAGAAGGGTTTTCGGGAGGGTTCCGATAGGGTTCCGAGGGGAAGTTTGTATTCCGAAGGTGGGGGTGAGGATTGGAATTGGGATTGGAGTCAGATCGGAATTGGAGGGGATGGAAGTTGGGAATGCTGGGGGTCTTGGGGCTGTTTACGGTATAGGGTGGTACGAGTGGTTTGAGGTTGCAGGGACTTGGCTTCAACTTATGTGTTGCGCCCTCCTCAATCGTCTGTCCCTAATTTTGGAAAGTCGGAAAGTTTACCGGAAACTAATCAGAAACTATGATGCAAATTAAGTCGAGATTCATACTGGCGAATTGTTATAGCCCATACCTTCAAACAAAACCCACACTATCCCCCACAACCACCCGCTCCC
>QLPG01006284.1:0-10632 GCA_003314385.1 Gomphus sp. MG54
CTATTTGATTTGTAGTTGGGGTTGTCTTTTTTAGAGTTGTTGATAAGGTTTTGGGGATGTTGGAAATGAATATGAATGGGTGTTGGTCTGGTATGAGATGAGTAGGATTGGTTTGACGGTTCTTAATATTAAATATTATCATATATTGGAATCAGTATTGGTACCATTTCCAAAATTTGTGTTTTTAAATATTGCCTTGGCCTCTTTGATTCTTCTAATAATTATCTTGTCAAACACTCCCCAGCTGATATCTACCATGTAAGCTTATAACCTTGGCAAGGCTGAGATAGCAGTAACAAGTGTATGAAGCAGTCCAAATTACTGCCAAGCAATTTTTCACTTTGCAGACAGTGTGCTAATGCCTTGGGGGAATTGGGGCAAAGGCAGAGAAAGGTGAAGGAGATGAAGTTTTTGTTGGGTACATACCCCTCCAACAAATTCAAACCAAATATCAAAAAAATAAGTAAATAAATAGTCATTTTCCCAGTCTCTTGGTAAGTTAAAAGAGATTAGGAGATATCAGGTATTTTTTTTCCTTATTTTTCCTTATTTTTTTTCTTCGCATCTATTCTTTGTTTTCTGTATTTATAACGACGCGAATGCTGTATTTTACTTCCGTTCGGAAGGTGCCGGAGCGCTTCATCGGTTTCTTTTCAATTCCTGGTCAAGTATGACACCACACGGGAGTATAGTATATACACGCACTCGCCGCGCAATGCTATTTCTCTTCTCCTCAGTGTTTTTACCACACTGAGGAGGTGAGAAAATGTAGTTACAGTTAAATGTATAAATTCTAATAGTTTGTATTTTATTTTATGGTAGTTTCTTTTAAAATAACGTAGTGTTTGACCACACTGAGGAGTTTATTTTATTTAGTCTGAAAAGTTCTTTGTGCACCTACTGAAGTTGCACTAATTTATTTTATTTTCTACTGTCTTGTCTGTTACAAAAGCATTGGATAGAGATAATAGACTTTGCAACCAGGTATAAAGGGTAGACCACAGACTGTGTTCTAACACCTTAAGCAAGCTGGGGTAAAGGCAGAGAGAGGTGAAGTTAACAAAGTCTCATCTGTTACAAAAGCATAGGGTAGAGAGAATAGAATTTGCAATTAGGTATAAATATTAGACTTTGGGTGGATAAGACTGGAATAAATTGCTTTGAGTTAGATGGCAGGATGTGGGCTGAAGTGAGTAGGGGAGGGGCTGAGTGATAGGGTATAGTAAAGTTTAGAGGTGGATCTGTGATGGGCTGTGTGCTTTGGGATAGTCCTGGGTATATATCTACGATTGATGATATGACAGGTGGGGACCTTTTGTATCCAGATTGTAGATGATGAACTCCAAGAAAGCATTGCTCATGATAATAACTCTCCTGGGGATATTGTTTTTCAGTATGATGATGACCGTAAATATATATACAAAAGGTCTGGGGATGGTTTAAAAATCATGGATCTATTCTTTTACAATGGCTTGCACAGTCTCTAGACCTTGATCTATTTGAACATCTCTGAGAACACATCAAAAGGAGGTCAGGAGAGCATGAAATACTACCAAGTGGAATGTTGGAGTTGGGAAAGGGTAAAGGTTGAATGGGATGAGATACCTGCTGAAGTGTGTTGGACATTGGTTGAGAGTAGGCCTAGTAGGATTGAGGATGTATCAACAGCCAAAGGTGGTCATACTAAATATTGATAATATACAATTATCTGCCTTGGTCTCAGCAGTAACAAAACTGTTGAAATGAGACCTGGGAATGGAAATAATTATACCTCAGGAAGTTCCACATGGATTCACTAGTTTTTTTTTTATGAGATAGCTGTGATCCTAGAATATATGTCATAATATTTTGGTAGTTTTTAAAATTAAATCAAATTTCCTACTAGATATACAAATCCAAACTTCCAAACATGGACACAGTTTTGTTGCTTACTGTATTTGCTCTATTCCCAATTGTATTTTATTTTATTTTATTTTATCAATATGATACCGAAATAAATCACATTCTCATTTAACATATTTGGATTTATCTTTTTGTCCTTATACATTGAAGGATCTGAGCCATGGATGCGGTTCATGCTTAATACTTGGCATCATTTAGCTGGTTACTACGAATTTCCCTTATTGGTATTCGTCGGGTCGAGAAGTAAATAGATCGCGTCTGTAGTACAATTTATGATATACGCAAGTGGTGGAGGCATCCTAGCCTTGAAAAGCGACTCCTTTTTTGCTCGTCTCAGCGATCCCTCCTCCTGCATAACCTGTACCTAAATATAGCCCCGTGTCAGAAACCATCCAAGCAGGTAAGTCAACCACGCACCTTCACGTTTCAACTCTATGATGTCACCCTGCTCAAGTGTATGGTCACATACCACACATTGTTGAGCGGGCTTGACTAGTGATTCGGTACACATCTTACAAACGACGTGCGAGCACTGCTTCATCACTAGAGCTTTCAATGAGCAGAGTCATGGACAGAATGAGTAGACTGACAAAAGAGAAGGGTATTGTTGGAAAGACGTTTCTTGCATGAAGGGCAAATGCAGTTGGTTAGATCTGATTTCGCGTCTGATTTGCCGTTGGAATCTAAGGATGAGAATGTTACTGGAATCAGGTTCTTGAGCCTATCAATCGGACACTCAGTGTGAAAACTCAAGATTCTCGGAGAACTTACGCCAGTGCATGAGCCGGAGACCCTGCTCTACACATAGTAGTGAGCTTGACATCCTTCAGGGGACCAGCCACTGCCGTGGGTGTCAATGATGGGAGCCAAAAGTCAGGCAGCTTGGATTTTCGAGCGTCTGCCTAATATGAAATAATGTTAATAGGAGCCATAAAGCAGATTATAAGCGGAATTTGGTACCTGCTCTAGTTCAATTTGCCTCAACGCAGCTCCCTCCGCCTCACGAGCCATCATTTCGGCTTTATCGAGATCAAAATCAAATTTTCGTTTCATACCCCTGGCTTTACAGATACAATAAATCAAATCAAAAATGAAAAGACGAACAAGATAGAGAGATGCACACGACACACGTTCATTCTCATCCGCACCACCATCTTTCGAACGCGCGTCCAGGTGACGACCAATGCCTAATCCTAATTGCCCTTTTTCAAAGTTCTGAAGGACTCGCTGGCGGGCAGCCTCCTTAACACGCTCCTTTTCCTCCTCCTCCTCTTGATGTAAAGCTTCAAACCGTTCCTTCTGCCGCCGAATATCCTTCTTCTGTGCCACTTGTTTCAGGGTATCAATGGCTCTGTAAAAGAGAAAAAAAAAGGAAACATGCCACATACGGAGATCAGTATACACACATTCCTTGCAGAACAGATGGCCTGATGAACATGCTAATGGCTCTCGTGCTCGCTGGAGACACAAGGAACATGCGTCAAACTGGCGCATGGATTCGTTTCCTAAACGTTGTCTTTTGGTTCCATAATCCAACTTTTTGTATTCTGCATAGCTGAAAATGGAGGAGGCAGTGTTGTTCTTGCTATGCTTCGTCATGGAATATTTGGACTTTAGAGAGCGAATGTGACGTAAGCAAGCAGCTTCTCCGTGGAAACCCACCAACTCAGCCCAAGACCATGCAAGTGAACGTGAAACTGATTCAAGTTTCCATCGCTAGCCCAGCAACAACCCGCAATTCAAATTTCTGTGTCCATTTCTTCTCGACAAATACATGTCATACTTGGTCCAGAGACTACATTCTCTTGACGGTCCTCAAGGTGTGTCCCCAAAAACCGTGATTGATCGAGCTCACATTCATGAAACTCTTTAGCATACCTAGCTATTGGCCATTTGTCCACCGCCCTTATAAGACTGAACTTTTGCCTTTCATTGGGTCGATCTTTCAGCGTATCAAACCCGTTTTGACAATGCACACGTGAGGATCTTTCTCACTACACTCGAGTCTGTTTATCCCTAATTTCATTGTGCTCTCGCAGCCTGCAACATCCCGCCTGTGTTACTGGACAGTACCTTCAATGCTATAGGTTTTTTGGGTCTCATTGGGGAATGCCATCATGAACGTGGTCAATAACCATCTAGAGCTCGCTTTTGCGTGTAAACTAAGCGAATCCCTCATAGGCATGCTTCAGAGGGTCGTGAAATGCACCCCCTCATTGGCATGCTTCAGAGAGTTGTGAAATATATCCCCTCATTGCTGGGTATAATACAAGGTGAAACTGTCCTCCTTTTATTCTCGTAAGATTCACTTAGATCATGAATGATAGAATGTTTCCTTGGTGTTCTTCCGTGGTCTTAAGCGGCCATCGCTATTGCATTCGGAGATCACCGACGCCGTGGGTCGAGATGAAACCAATTACCATCCCCAGTCCGAAGAATGCTCAGATGAGGAAACAAAGAATGCTTGTGCTTAAGATCCTAACGGATTTCAACTTTAAAGGGCATCTGTTAAACGAGTTCGTTGCCCCCGTGGTGAATCGTCACCTGGACGATGATGACGATATGATCAGAAAAGCGGCTGCTGTTGCGACCTCTAGACTTCTCTCCAGAGATCCAAGGTTTCAGCACAGCCTGGATGCGAGACATCCTCAACGTGTCGTCCTTCATTATCCGGGGGAGAGGTTATCTCACATCTCACATCTTTGGAAGACGTTGACTCGACTTATTTGAGATTTGAAATTATTTGTTGCACATCTTCCAACAAATCATTCTCATCCTCTGAAATAGTGAGAGTTACATACACATTCTTGCTGCTCTGTTAATGTCTACCCATATGGTGGGTGGTAGTCCACAATTCTATTGAGATTCTCTCCATGTTGCTTTGCCTCAGTGACGATTCCAATCCGGTGGTGATTTGTCATGTCCTTTTTTGTCTTGGGGAGCTCACTGCTGTGGATAAAACAGCCACTAACCCCTGGAACAATGGACATGAACTTATCCGCACTAAGGAATCTGCAACTGAGATCTTTGGGTCTTGATTATTTGGGACAACTTTGTACCAGCATACCCATAGCATCTTCCGTTATTGCATGGATTACTGGAATTAGAGCAAAGTCACAAGGTAAAGTGTTAGGAACATCCCATACTGTATCGCACCCACTGAGGATTACCCACAGCTTCTTCCATTGTTACATGCATTGCTGAAGTCAGACCAAAGTCCCAAGGTAAGACTTCAAGTGGTTAAAGGAATAGGTCTCCTAGGTTCCCTTGATCAGGTTCGATACCAGGTGGTAACTTAGCCTGATATGCCTTTCCCGGATACTCGTGCTTCCTCTAGATCCTGAAGCCACCTAGGACATTCATGGAATCTCCTCCTGAGTTCATCAATGCTGTACACATTGCAGGCGAGAAGTGGCCATTCCACCTAAGGCCATTCTAAAGTGAGTCTGAAGAGTCGTCATACATCGAGTAGGGTGTTTATACTACAAGTAAGTCTTATTGTTTGTCTATATATGGTAAGATAAAACGGAACAATAGCGAGTGTAGAGTTTTATTGTGTGGACTGAAAGGGGATATATCATACCAACTACATAATCCTATTCAAGAGGCAATGTCTCTAGCGTCAATACTTTTACAATAGTTTCCTAATCGCTCACCGATCACCGCAGATCATGTTTACCTTTTGCAATATCATTCGCGATGCCACCCCTGGCGTTCACGTTGATTATTATCTAGGACAGCTGGCATTTCTCAGCGGTGCGATGTGCTAGCACATTCGACCATGTGTAAAGAACATCATCCAACTCTCACGACCTTTGGGATACTTTAGCCCAGCGTCTTGCACTGGTTGTACTGGTAGACGCGCTATCTGATTCTCTTGCATCAAATTTCGAAATATACGGCTCCGCCCTGACTCCTCGCTTATTGGCCATCAGGAAAAGACCGATATTGCGGCCCTAACACAAGCGAAGGCATTGAGAGCTCTGGACGCCTTTGCTCCTAACTTGACTCGCTACACAAACTTAGCGATTCCAGTCGTTGTTACTTGCTACGTGTACAGCGTCACGTCAAGTATTCTTCGCATGGAGGTCATACACTTCCCGCATCATTCATTCGTTGATACTTCTGATGACAGAAAGCAACAGGATATTTGATCAAACGGTGGCTGAAGCGTTTCAGACTTTTCTTCAAACCCTTCGACCGGGTTTCGCCATCTTTATTCCAGTTCTATTCAAGGCGCGTCAAATGGTGATTTATTACCGTTTACTGTGCTTAGAAGCCCGGGTGATTATTTTAATAACGAAGCTTTTAAGTGGCGCTGATTGATTATGCTAAAGCATTGTCGAAACACCCGCAATCATGTCAAATCAGAACCCTAATCTTCTTCTAAAAGGAGCGGATAACAGATGGTCACCATGCATGGATCGCGTAATTCATACATCTGTGCATGCAGTTTACCAAAGAGTCCCCTTGAGATCTTGCATGAGTCTATTCAATGTGTATCCTGGTGTATCTACACAGCTATTCAAAGGATACACATTTCATAGATTAATGCAGATTTCTCTACGAGCTTGCATTAATTTATTCAATGTGTATCCTGGTTAATTTATTCAATGTGTATCCTGGTGTATTTACACAGCTTTTGAACCTGTTGGAGAGAGTTGACCCAAATGCTTCAAGTTTGTGTTCCTGTGAAATTTTGTTTAATCTCAATTACACACCAAGATCAGGAGGATTTCATCCAATTCTTACAGCATTGATTGTCATTTCGTTCAGTCCTCCAGGAAGTAGGGTGATACATCCTTGAACTGGTGGAATACATGGATTGAGCCCAGAGTGATACCATTCATGGTGTCTCATTCATGAATGGTGGATCATTGTTTCCAACTCCAAGTGTAGGCCGCCAAGGAATCACAGCACCCTAAGCTCTACTTCTTCCAGGATTACTTGCCAAAAGATTATACGCCAAAAGCAATCGAGGCCTTGATCGAGAACGAGGCCTATTGTAAATGGCAGACTTCTGTGTGCAGTTACAACCTAGATGATATCAGAAACATTCTGAAGTATCATTGTACATCCAGTAGTTACTTATATGAAGGTTCCTTGTTGTACGTATATAACAGGCAATTCCAAGATAACACAATAACAAGTATGGGCATACCTTCGTATGTGGAATATATTAGGTGCAGACAAAAAGAATGTGTAATTTAGAGATTAGTTAATCATTCTTACTTTCACAATACTCCCCCATGACTGAATCATGGAAAAGACCAAATTTCTTGTAGAGGAATTTGTGTCGGTCGAGATTTCATTAATAGGCTGGCGATGTTGTCCTTTGTAGATACACCTTTGATATTAACTTGGCCAGTATAGATAGCATTGTGAATATGATGTTATTTGATATCAACGTGTTTTATACGCTTATGGTAGACATCATATGAAGCTATTTCTCAAGCTCCGAGGGAATTAGAAAATAGTGCGTTGGGCAGATCAATGTCGAAGTCCAGTTGTTTGAGCAGGGAAGGAGTCCATTGGGCATGTTTAACACATTCAGTGAGGGCCATATATTCCGTTTCCATTTGAGGAGAGAGCAACAGTGTGCTGTTTCTGTGTAGCCCAAGTGATTGAACCTCCGGACAAAATGAACGTATATCCAGAAGTGGAGCGGCGGTTTACAAGGTCCCGAATCTAGAGTCCTGGTGCCAACACTGGGCTGTGGAAATGAGGCCCTTTCCCTGTATGAGAACGAAAATGCTTCTCACTGACTGGACGAGACTCCCGATTTGTAGGAAAACTAAGGTGTCTACATGGCCTTGATGATTGGGAGGAAGTAACCTCGATTACGGAACAGAAGTGGCCACAGAGCAATCAACACATACGGTCTTTGCTTGCTCCACTTGGAGCCGCTGGCGCCTGGACGCTTTCGAAGACATGTTTCGGGCCATGAGGAAGACAACTCTGGGGGTCGTGTATTTTATAGTGCAGTGTTATTCCCTCTCCGATGTTGGAGTAATTTAACCGGCATCTGCCCGTTGGTTGCCATGTCACACATTCTTTGTAATTTCTTATCTCTGCTCAAGCCAAACAGTCCCTCTTTCCAGGGCCAGCACCACCGAAATTTCAACATCCGATACATGTATTGCAAGGGAACTTCTTGACCCTCAGCGGGCTTCTTTACTAAACGAAAGCCCAGACCACTTAGATCGGTACGCTATCCTTCTTTTCATCTTCTCTCTGTCTGATTCTGGCAAAGGTTTGCGGTCCAAGCTCAGATGGCATCTTATACAAACAGTTAGTCGATCCTCCAGACAGGTGATAAAAATACGGGAAACATGGAGGGAAAGGTGGCGGTTTCTGCTGAATCAAAAAATCAAGGGAACCAGAGAGTATTGAAATTTGGACGTTTGTAGGCTAGATGGCCGTCAAGAAGATCTGAATATCTGGCAGAGGACCCTCAGAGTTTGGAGCTTGGCAGTCAATCCGGAGGAGGAGATCGAGACCTACGTTCGTTTTGCAAATATCTATAGGAAGTCGGGGAGTCTGAGTGCGGATCAGATGATACTCGATAGCTTGGTTGAGCCACGGATGGAGAGTGGCTGGATAGTTTCATTTCCCTCCTCACATGCTAACTCTCAATCGGAGGTCACGGTCCCGCCCCCCATTACTTATGCGCAACTCAAATCGCAATGGCACAAGGAGATCTTGCGGGTGCACTCTCCCCTTTGAATAGGTTAATTTATGAACTATTAAACGAACGGACCTTAAACCGCCATATATTGGTTAGATATCACTACAGGCGTGGCATCTGGCACCTTGAGAGCATAACGCTGTAACCATTCAGCATTGATCTTTTTATTGCGACACCAGGTCTCGCAGTTTCTTGTCCCCATGATACTTTCTTTGCCTCTATGCACGGTGAACTCGGGCAATGAAGGTGACTTGGGCCAACTAGATAAATCGGAAGAATCCCCCCCATAACCAATGGTGTCAAGTACAACTTGGAGTGCGCCAAGAATCCATTGTGTCCGTTTAGCAAAGGATTCTGCTTTAGGCGAACTCTGACGGGGACTGTCTCCAACCTCGCACTGTTGATTGACACATGTGGGTTGATGAGGCAAAGGACTCCAGCAACCAGATGGACCAGGATACAGACTTTATATGGTAAATCAACTTAATACTGTGTGAGCTATGGCAAAACAAATGGAGCTTGACATGGTATGATCTATGGTATACATATGCTTCCTTTGTTGTACTACTGTGGAAAAACAAAAGAGCTTGAGGAATGAAGCTGGAGTATAGAACGATGGGAAACTTGTTTAATGTGTATGAAAAGGACAAGGGGACAAAAAAGAACAAGATGGGGAAAGATGAAAGAAACAAAGGATACAAAGACAATTGGTGTACCGTGCCATTGACTCGGCTGATGCTGTCACCGGCTCCTGACTCCGTGTTGTTCGTGGTCCGAGACATGTGGTATGGGCTCTGATCAACCCAAGACTATTGGTGCATCCAGTGCGTCTTCCTATTCCAACTTACCGTTCAGGGCGATACCTTTTTGAAAGAGTTGTTCACGCTAAACGACCCAATTTGGAATCGCTACCTTTACACGCCCACCGCCGAACTGTGGTCCCGCAACGGGCCCCATCGCACGCCATGAATCGTATTCCTATCCACACTATCCTCGCCCATGGTGCGGTGCATTTTTTTACCTACCAATCGGAGGAACGCCACCCCTCCTAATACCCCAACCGCCTGGTCACAATCAACCGCAACCCTCTCATCCACCACCTCACTCCACGCATCATCCTCAGCTGGCGCCCCCGCCGCCGTCACAGTCACCCACTCCTGGGTCTTCTAACATATCACTAGAGATTCTTCATCCTCTCCAGGCAACAAATAGCGAGTCAGTACAGCAACAATCCACACCACGCGGTTCGAGTCCTGACCCAACTCCCAAGACTAGCAGCCCTGCAGAAGCGGCACAATTCCCCTCTTGCTCCTGGGTCTAACGAACCTGGTTTGCACGGCCCTCCAGAGGCTCAAAAGAAATTCCTCAAAGGGAGGCCTCTGTTGGGATACTAGGCGCAACCGGAGCTAAAAGAATGAGGCTCAGCTTCTGGTTAGAAGTTGTAGTATTGTTTGTAACTACCTAAAAGAATGACTACATAACACGGTGTCAGCAGATGCTATCTACGCATACAGAAGATGTTACTCACGGCTCAGCTTCTGGTTAGAAGTTGAGCCGCGTCTCCGCGCTACACCACGGTTCTGGCACAAGCTGAAATTAAGCTTGCCGAACGGATACATCCGCGACCTGAATTTAATCTTGGCAAAGATTTTTTCAAGGTTTTTTCAAGGTACTTAGACGTTATTAAATAAGCCTTTATTCATGCCTACCTTGAAAAAACCTTGAGCCATAAGATTAATTTGAGCTGAACACCCAAGGTATTGTTAGTCTAATATCCAGGTTAAATTTTGCAGTAGGCAATCTTGTGTCAGACTTTTGTCAAGGTAGTATAAAGAGCTTTTCAATGGGTAATTCTCTTGTATTTGAATATTCAGACAATACAAACTATTCTATTGTCAAAGTCTAATAACAATGTAATCTAATGCCATAACAAGCCAAGAAAAAATCCTACAAAAAGTCCAATTTCATCCTCAAAAAAAAAATGAAAACAAGACACCTTGATGCAAAACTCTACACACCAGAGGAGGGACCCAATCCAGGGA
>QLPG01006285.1:0-18577 GCA_003314385.1 Gomphus sp. MG54
TCCAGATGAGACTGATTTAAGTTGGATTATTCCTTGGAGGAGAGGTTTGGATCTTGTACGCTGATCCAGTTCAGAAGTCTTGTAGAAAATAAGGGAGAGCTCCCCATTCCCTAACAATCTGAGGTAAGTTATCCAAGTTGACCACTTTTGTAGTGAGAACATTGATGCTATTGTCTTTTTCTTTTAGCCATTATGATATCCTTGTTGGTTCAGAACCCCATACTTCTGCTGTAATTAACTATTGCTTCTTCTTCCTTATCTTCCATATCCTCTGGTCCTGACTGAATCAAACCCACATCCCTTACTAGGGAGCCATCCTGAACCTGAACCCAATGCTGACCTATTCCAAATGGCCCCTGATAGAGGTGATGTCAGCACCTGAATGTGAGAAGGCAGGAGCAAATATAACTGAATCAATTAAGTAGCTGAGTGTGAGTTTCCTATCATATGTTAAGATTCGGTAATGCCGAAATATCAGTTAAGTCCTGAAAACCGTTCTGGAGTGGCTAGGCTTCAATGTGCTCATGCATTGCACCCTGCTGTTCCATGCGTGCCACTAATTTGGATAGTAGGAGGAGTCTCATGAGGATACCGAGGGTGTTGGCTCAAGCGAAGG
Source organism: Gomphus sp. MG54 (assembly GCA_003314385.1). Lineage (NCBI taxonomy): Eukaryota > Fungi > Basidiomycota > Agaricomycetes > Gomphales > Gomphaceae > Gomphus > Gomphus sp. MG54. The sequence continues at coordinate 617 of QLPG01006285.1, forward strand.
ACTTTAGAGACAGGAAACAGACAAAGGGGTGCGAACCGATTTGATATTCTGAGTGAGGAACTATCTACATACATCCTGCTACTTATATAGTTAAGAAGCAAGATGTGGAACAGGGTGGCATAAGGAATGGAAACAATAAGTATGAAGAAACCACATGGAGGCATTGTCCACAGTGATCAAGAATAGAATAAGGAATGTAAGCAAGATTAGAATAATAGAGGATGGTTGACGACAAGATAATGAGGGAGCGGAGGAGGAAATAGAACAATGATAACCGGAGATAAAACAATAGGGCCGCAACCAAACAATAATGAGATAGTAATATGTTTCACGGGGAGTGAGTCAAGGAGTGAATAGGGGGTGAAGGAACAATGAAGAGGATAGGACGAGAGGAGTGGTCCAGACGATGTACTGGGTGTACCGAGCTGAGGCCACATGGTAGTGCAAGATGATGTGGGCAAGGGCCGATTGGTCGGTATTCCCGAGTGAGCTGGTACTTGGTGTTATCAACTTGACATCATAATAGGAAACACAATTTTAGTCTTTGACACATGTCTGTAGCGTTGGTATGGCCCAAACATAACATCATTCCTTAACCCATGCGAAGCCTCGATCAAGGATTCACAGGGCTCAGAAACCAGGTTATTAGTAACTCACTTTGAGGATTCCATAGGTCATCCCTGAATATTAGTAGACTGGTGTCATGCAACTCATGCTTGTTTCAAATGGAAGTCTTAGCACAAATTCAATGAAGCAAGTCTTGCCAGGTAAATGCTTACTCTTCTACCTATCATACCTTACTGTTAGGACATGTTAATGTATTGTTAGCATCCAAGTTCACATCAGGTATGAGCTGACATAAGTAGGTCTGTGTTGTGTGTTCGGAGTTGTAAGGACTTGGCTTCAACTTTAATGTTGCGCCCTCCTCGATCGTCAGTCCTTTATTTCGGAGGTTTGGAGAAGATAAGTTTTTGGAGTTCAAGAGTGAGTGAGAATACAAGTCGATATTTGAACTAAGGTATAGTACAGAAGTCTGGAGGTATTTATACATATGATCCTTATTGTAACTAATTAGGAATGATCAAGAGAACAATAAGATGAACGAAAACGGAGTATAAGAGGAATATACATTGGTGTACAATAAGACTATTGTTCGACGAAAAAGGAAGATATCTGAGGTCTAAGGTTAACGATGCTGGTCAGACTCGGAGGTTGTGTCAAGCGTTGGTTACTGACGGACTTTGGTACTGCCGAGGGGTGTTGTCAAAAGGTCGGGCGGACTATGGCCAAGTCCTGCAGGCCAAGAGTAGTGGCGTTGGCTTCAACATACTCGTGTGTTGTACCCTACTTGCCATGCGTGCCACTGTATTTGTAACAGACAGATACTTGGGGGGATGCTGAGGATGCCGGCCCGAGTCGAGGACTTAACAGAGAAGAAGAAGGTAGAAGGGCCTAAGCCTAGTCGATACCCAGAATGAGGAAATATGTACATGCATGTCCTACTTATATAGGTTTAAGAAGCGACATGTGGAATAAGGAATGTGGGACAACAAGGTATGCAGAGCATGTGGTTATTGTCCACAACAAATAAAATTAGAATAAGGAATGCAACGTGGGGATAAGACACTAAAAGACAGGATAATAGAATGTGTCCAAAGATGGGACAATAGGAGGTGCCAGACTATAAGACAAGGCTTGTAACCGAGGATAGTACAAGGACAGGAAGTCCCGAGGTAAAACGGACTGAGGGGTGTGGATGGCGGATGTGCTGAGCCGGGACCGGTGCACCAAGTGTTATGCATGTGACGCGGACACTTGGTTGTGGATATAGGATGATTGCTCAGTTGGCACTGCCAGCAGACGGGTCTCGGTATGTGGACTTGACAGGTGGCAATGTAGGCTCGGACTTGGTTTGGAGTAGGGTCCTTTCGTAGCGCCCTATGTCGGATGTCCGGGATGTCGGAGTTATATCGCAGATATAACACGTATCAGCTACTGCAATCCAGTTTTTAGATCCCTGAGAAGCTCATCTACTCTACATCCATCGTTCTTGGTTCATAGCAGAGTCATCTGAAGACAAGCAGCTGTGCTGCCTTTCAAATAACAAATGCACCACCATCCATTCTCACTTGCCATTCCTATAAGTAGCTCTCAACCTTCCCTTATTGGCCCCATGTGTGGTTTGCTATTTCCACCTACTTTTCCAACTGTAAAATGGCCATAAACACTTCCCTTTGGGTATCCTCCTTCTGGGTGATATGGTTTTTTTTTTGCTAAGAGCATATTTCATCTCCTCTATGTAACAATTCATCTGTTGCTATGCTCCCTTGGTTATTCAACTGACCTTGATAATTCTTCAATTAGGCCACAGCACCCATACACTTTGTCATACTTATGTATTATATCGACGATAATATCTTCCAAGCTAACAACAGAATTACTTCTGGTGCTATGTATGCAGCCTTGTTAGTAGTATGGCAGCTTCAGTTGAACAATTCATAATTCTATTTGTATTTGGAGAACTTGCATGTGTAAAGAAGGCTATGTGTCGGAAAAAAGATCTTTAAAGGTAGCATAAATCACAGTCAGCCTGGAGAGCCAGACTGGTACTAACTACTGGAATAGATGCATAGTAGCATCGGCCACAATAATTTCCCAGGTAACATCAACAACAGAGTTGCCTCTTGTTCTTTGATTATGGCCTCGTTAGTAGTCTGGCAGCACCAGATGTGATTCTCTGTCCTAAGGAGAAGATGATTGTGAACTTGCATATAATGGAGGCTGTTGGATGGAAAAAAATCCTCAGAGGCACCGAAAATCAGTGTCAGCTGTGAGAACCAAAATATATTGGGTGCCAGACCAGTGCTAACTGTTACATACCATTGCAATGGTTGGTGAATACATGTAACAAGTTGCTGTTTAAATAGTGCCCACATACTAATGCCAGATAACCTGGCATAGTGGCCTTTTGGCCCAGTTGAAAGAACACATCACTGTGGGAATTTGTTGCCTTTTACACTAACACTGGATTGGACATGTTATATTTGAACCTGTCATGAGTATAACAACGTGCAAAATTCTATTCTCCAGGTGTCAATCTGACCCTGGAATTGCCTTGGCCGGGGAACTCATAGGGCACACACCCACATCTCTTCATTCAGCCCATCAAGACCAGCATCATTTAAGCCAGCTACCAAACACTCTCATGTCCAAACTTGTGCACTTGAATCCACAATCTACATCTTCATCAGGGGGCATAAATCTTGACTGGAAAAATATCACCATCAGTGAGCATGCTTGTTGAACAATGACTCAGATTGGAAGAGTTGATACATCTTGTTTGTCAGTTGCAGATGGTAAAGTGTCCATGCCAATGATCAATAGTGAGTGTGGTGTTCACTTAGGGCCTTTCATGCCTAGACTCATATTTTTTAGACCCTCCTGTCGATGTGTTAGGCTTGCTCAAACCTGCTGAAAGGGATTCTTATAACACATGAAATGCCACTGAAGATGTCCAACACCCCAGGTTCATGGAGAATACATGTGTATGGATATTGGATGACCTCGAGAGATGGGCGCATGATGCTTCAGCTCCAAAGGTCTACTGGCTGAATGATGGGAAAGACAAGCATCGCTCATACTCTCAGCTAGCATTTGAATGAGCAGAAGATGCTTGGAGCCAGTTTCTTTTGTTCCCATGAAAGTGCAGGATTAGCCAATGCAACACGGATCATCCCTATAATTGCCAACATGCTTGCTTGATCTAACCCCAGGATCCGAGCAGTCCTGCATGATCTCCTCACGAATACACCCGATATGGCCAATCTCCACTCACTTTCCAACCAGTTCAAGTCTTTAGTGATAGAGCCTATTAAGCTTCTTGCAGAAAGCCAACATCTACTTGCTAATGTTGTTGTTATGGATGCCTTGGACAAATGCTCAGAACCTAGGAGAGTAGAACTGTTGATAAAGACAATCCTCGAAGGTGTAGTGGACATACCTCTGAAGTTCCTTATTACATGCCGACCAGAGACATGGATCACTGCATCCTTCCATCACAGTTCTGAATATTCTCTTCAGGAATTTTCCCTACATAAAGGATCATTAACAGACGATGAACAAAACGATATTGAAATGTACCTGAAATCTTCACTGTCCAATATCACGACCAAGCACAGATATTCTCAGCCTAACCTTCCCTGGCCAACCGAACCTGAGGTAAAGAGTCTCCTTGACCAGTCAGATGGACTGTTCATATATGCTGCGACTGCAGTGTAGTTTATTGATGACACGGATGTAAATCCCAGGATGCATATAACTGAACTTATGTTAAGTCCATGTGTGAGGCACTTAGCTAGTACTTCCGAAGGAGCTATCCGGGTTAGCATGAAGGTCCATAATGGGGCCGAGGACCAAAGATGGAAATCGGGTGGACTACGGACGGGGGCGGAGGCGCTGGGAACTTAGGGTAGGTCACGGGATGGTTCAATCCGGTCACTGAGGTGTTTGAGGTCGAAGGGACTTGGCTTCAACTTATATGTTACGCCCTCCTCGATCGTCTGTCTCTAATTTCGGAAAGGAGACAGGAGTTTACCGGAAATGAATCGGAAACTGGTGGAAGACTAAATCGATATTCGTACTAGCAAACAGTCCAGTCGACTGGAAGACTATATACATGCGACTATCCTTGTACTATCTTTGCCGGTCATAAAACAAGGAGGGGGGGAGTACAAGGGGTCAATATAAAAAGAAAACAAGGGAGTGAGGTATGCAATGGTCCTGCACGTAGGTTATCAAGGTAACGGAACCTTGACTTCGGAGTCTTCGGAGGTTCGGAATCGTGGAACCTCGGAATGTATGTCAGACATTCGGAAATCGGTTATTCAGGCTTTGGTCGATCGGAAAGGTCCCGGAATGAGTGTGGGTGGTTGTGGGGTTCAATGTGGGTTTGTTTGGCTGCATGGGCCATAACAACTTACACAAATGGCATTGCCTCTCTGGTCTCTGGACAGTTTCTACAATTTGATTATGGGTGAAGCATTCAGCAATCTCATGACCGACAAAGAAAAGATGGAGAGACAAGGTTTGCTTGCTGTGGTGGTCTGTGCTCAAACCCCATTGTCCATCTCTGGGATTGCTTCTTTGTTAGAGAAGACATGTGATCAGGTTGAAATTGACCTATCTTGATTTCGTTCGGTGATCCATATTCCTTCTTCCAATGGTAGACATATCAACACCTTTCATGCTTCATTCCATGAATTCATAGTAGATCCCATGCGCTGCCCAGTACACAGGGTAGATATATCGGATGCACACCATAAATTGGCCATCAACTGTCTTGGACATATGAATAATTCACTTCATCGTAATATTTGCGACTTGGATGATGGCAATATTGGGATACTCCCTCATGAAATTGAAAGTCCTGACGTCATTCTGGAGTCCCTCCAATACTCATGCGTGCACTGGGCATTTCATCTTCTCGAAGTGTTGTCCCCTGCTGAACTGTCAACAATGCTCGATGCTGTTTCTGAATTCACCAATTACCATGTATTGCATTGGTTTGAGTGCCTGAGTGCATTTGGTGAGCTAGAATCCGGTGTCAATTCTCAAAAAGAGAACTGCAATTATCCAGTCAAATTGTAGCCATTCTGTCTGAAAATAAAAATATAACTTCTTCAACCCAATATAGAGGGCATGGCAATGTCAAATTCATGTAAACTTGCCACAATAAAAATTGTTTTTCAGGCAGTTGGCCCTGATCAACCCCAGCTGCAGAACAGCTGTAGCAACACCAAATCAATTCTGACTTGTTAGATATTTTGCAGTAATATAATATACATATACATGGAGGGCACAAACCACTTTTTAGTATATCAAAGTCCATTAGAATATTTTATATACTGTACTACAGTTGAGACAAGTAGTTTCTGCTTAATTATTGTTCTAGAGCCCTACAAGACACAGTTCATTGGGAAAATGTGATATTAAATCACAGAAGATCAAGATGATACAAAGGGACCTTGACTGCCAGCCATCCTGTGGCCACACATGGATTGCGGAGCAGTAGCTCAATAGTACCCTATCCTGGCATGCTTTTTGCCATGCATGTGATGTCATCTTCACATTCATGGGGCATCCTTTGAGTCTATAGCACCTGCAGGTTTCCGACCAACCTTCCTGGAAGAGCAAGAGCCCAAGGCATGGGATTGTGGTGACAACGAACATGATAGCAGTAACAGCCCCTTGGTCATCTCCCATGACTGTGGGTGTGCCAGCCACCATAACCACTACAATGACTTGCCCCAGGCACCAGGTATGGCAGTAGACTCACCCTACTCAGCAGACCTGATTGTGACCTCGGTGCAGCAGGACCAGGACCAGGATCAAGATCAGGATCGGGAACAGCATTTGGAGCAAGACAATGGGCCTGGTGGTCTTTTCCTCGGTTGTCTCATCGTCTCCTCCATCTGCATCTGCAGTCCATGCCCATTCCTCTACACATTCCATGCTACACTGACCCTCCATCCAGTTATGTTATTCCTCAGTGAACTCATCACCTTTCTGTATGTTTCCCCATGCATGCCACAATTGATAGCTCACTCACCGGGCACATAGGCCCATAGCAGGTAGACAGGTCACACTTTCCAGCCGCTTCATCAACCCCATGTTTGCATTCACGATGGGCTGGAAATACTGGTACTCATGGGTGGTTATGTTACCTGGAATGTACATTCATACTAGACATACCCTCATTTCCTCATTGTGAATGTGATGGATGCAGTTATGGTGCACAGGATTTTGTGTTGGGATCTCCTTCTGGAGACTCAAATGACACGTCTGTATGTGGATATGTTATCATTGGGCTTGTAGGTGATTGTGATGCTGTGGACTTGACAGTGCTGTCTGGACAGGAGGTGCATCATGATATGACTGGTATGCCCAGTGGAGCTTCTACTTCTACTTTGACATCTGAGATCCTGGCACTAGCAAAGAACCTCTGACAAATGATGGGGATGGTACTTTCTCATTTAGTAGTGTGGGGGGCCCAATGGAGATGTATATGGCCTCGGTCAAGCCTGGGGAAGAGGGAGGCAGTGAGTACGCCAGGCCAGAGATAATCATGATAGCGTACAGTTTTCATTTCGTGTCATGCAGGTAGGGTATTGAAATGGCACTATTGCAGTTTAGGGATTTTACAGTTGATTATCCTTTTTTTCTGTTTGTTTTTTTGATAGTTCACAGGCAGGACGGAATCCTCAAATATGAATATCAACTCGCTCGTTGCAACTATAGAGGCATAGTAATATACAGCAAACACATCTAATCTCCCTGCTGATACCCTAGTTGGCACTTCACAGATTTTAGAGATCAACCAAGGGGAACACGGATCCATCCCACGTACATCTGCTGACTCTATCACCTGTCATCTTTGCACTTAAAGGGAGAGGCTTCAATTTCACAAGTGAATTTCTCCAAAACTTCAAATAAGCTACAGATTTTTTGGCTTGCCTCTTGGTTCAGAAACATGTGTCAGGGGATTTGGCTGTAACACTAAACCAAGAAACAAGCTTTCTGGACACGAACATATCACAAGCTCTCATATGGCTCAAGATAACAGGTACAAGGTATGTGTCTAGACAAGTGATGGATCATTTCTAGCCATAATTAATAATATCTCATAGTTGTTACTCTGTGCATATCTTCCGCCCAGATGATCACATGGTCTCATTATTACTTGCTTTAGCATATAGTGCTCAGCACCACATTGGGTGACACAACTTGAGGTTGAGAATGAGGGTGAATGTTGATAGGTAGGAGAGATAAGGGTCTGTGTAGATCCAGGAGAGATAGATGATTCAGGTATTAACTACAGAGGAATAAAGTATAGTTGATTTAATATCATATTTTCCCAATGAACTGTGTCTTGTAGGGCTCTAGAACAATAATTAAGCAGAAAATACTTGTCTCAACTGTAGTACAGCATATAAAATATTCTAATGGACTTTGATATACTAAAAAGTGGTTTGTGCCCTCCATGTATATGTATATTATATTACTGCAAAATATCTAACAAGTCAGAATTGATTTGGTGTTGCTACAGCTGTTCTGCAGCTGGGGTTGATCAGGGCCAACTGCCTGAAATTTTTTTATTTTGGCAAATTTACATGAATTTGACATTGCCATGCCCTCCATATTGGGTTGAAGAAGTTATATTTTTATTTTCAGACAGAATGGCTACAATTTGACTGAGGAATTGCATTTCTCTTTTTGCCCACACGAACACATGTGCAATTTGGCACACACCTTACATAATGCAAACTGGTGTAATGGCTCCGAAACAGAGCCCACGCTGCCTGCCAAAGCGACATCTGATGACCACAAAAACATCAGAGATTTCAGAAGTTGCAGGAGCAAAATAGCAGGTTATCTTCGTGACACTCTTGATGCAGGGTAATGCACTGTTATTGCTGGTATTGAACCGATTAATGCACATGCCATCTGGACCACAATCCTTGGTCACTATGAATCAAAAGATTCAAACTCACACCTCTTTTCCACTCAACAACTTCTTTTTCTTTGCATGAGCAACTCAGGCCATGAAACCAAAACATTCTCAGAGTACAGTGCACAATGTGTTAGCACTGCAAACCTTTTTCACAATCTACTCCCTCCTGGAACATCCATGACAGCGGCCATTCCAGACGCTAATGGAACCATTAAGACGCCTGCCGTGCTCATACTAGTATTCACCACCATAGACCTAGTTGATGAACTTGCAATTGGCATTATCATCATCGGACTCAGCGGCAGCAATGACCAGCACCAACTAAAACATACCCTTGCACACAAGGGAGTCAGCATGCTGGATGCTGTTCTCACAGAGCTCCAAAAGGCAGACAACCTTGTACAATTGGGTGACATCACTGCAGCATCAACGCCCTCAGGATCTGCCGGTGCACTTGCCACAAAAGGCAAAACAGCCTCCACCAACAAGGCTGTATTCAGATGCTTGCTTCATGGAAAAAATACTATGCATAATATCAAAGATTGCCGAGTGCAACAACGTAACAGACAAGAGAAATCTAAAGACAAACCAGAAACCAAGTGTGCTAATATGGCCAATCACAGGAATAAATTCAGTGATTCTTCTAAAGAAGCTGCAAGCATCGCTCAGGCTGCCAAGCTTGCAAGTCCCATTTATCACCAATGCACTTCCACATGTACTGACATGACTTGGGATGCAGCCTTGGGTGCAACAGCACATATGACACCACATTGAGAATGGATTCATGATATGGAACCATGCAGAGTACCTGTATGACTTTCCAACAATGACATCATATGGGCAACTGGCAGGGGAAGTGTTGTGTTCTCCCCCTTGATCGATGGAAAGCCTGCTGAATCTGTAGAATTCAGTCAAGTGTTGTATGTCCCTGATCTCGAGAACAATTTATTCTCTGTGCTCTCTGCTGTGTGACAAATAAACTCAAAATCATCATCTAAGGAGAGTGCATATCCTTTATCAAAAATAACATTCCACTGTTCACTGGATGCATATGTCGAAACATTGGTACACTCAATGGGACAACCCTACTACACTGTGAACGTACCTTCCTGACATGCACCACTCGATCTATTCTCCATCAATGCCTCGGGCACATCAGCAAGGATTGACTTGAACAACTCATCAATGAGGACCTTTCTCAAGGCATAATCATCGATCCAAAGAGCAAGCTACATGATTTATGTAAGCACTATATTGCAGGGAAACAATATTGCAATCCATTTCCTCACCTCTCTTCAAACTGCTCCAGTGAACTGCTTGGTCGGATACACTCAGACATTCATGGTCCTCTGCCAAGAACTCCCTATGGATACTGCTATTGGATGACACTTGTCAATGACAACAGTTGCTTCAAAAGGGTATACCTCCTAAACAGGAAAAGTGATGCTTTTGTGTGCTTCAAGCAATATGTGGCCAAAGTTGAACTAGAGCTCAGAAGAAAAGTCAAACAACTTTGAGACGACAAGGGTGGTGAATACATCGGAGCCAAATTTAACAAATAATGCTGGGATAAGGGGATCTGCCAGCACACAACCAAAGCAACACCTGTGAAAAATGGGGTCACTGAGCATCTCAATCGAACCCTCACTGAAGGGGTAATTAGCATGCTTAACCAAGCGAATCTTCCAGTGGGGTTCTGGGGGAAAGCTGTCCTTTACCTCACACACATCCTTAATGTAACACCATCATTGGCACTCTCCAACACAACATCTTACGAAGTACAGAAAGGACAGAATGTTAAAACTATAGCGCAGATCAATTCAGTCAACTGAAAAGAAGACTCTATTGCATGCAAGTATAACTACCTATAGCGCAGATTAACTTCAATAACAAGTAAAAGTCAGTCTCTAACATAGAAATAAGAGAGAGGGAACTAATACTCACTTCAGTCAACTGAAAAGAAGACTGAAGTGAAAATGTAAACAATGTCCACTACTTATAGTCTGTGCCCGGACAGAAGAAATGGAAACCACTTGGTCAGGCCACACCGAACGACACGCTCAACGTGTCATAGCCACCCCAACAAACTTTGGGTCCACTCCAGTTTGTAGAAAGTGATAAGGGTATGATGATAAAGTGGAATGGGATAGGAGTGGAGGTGATAAAACTGAAATATACCGTGTACAAGCCTTGTGTACAGGCTTGATCTTCACACTCCCCCTCAGTTTGAACCCTCTACTCCATTCCCAGCAGTTTGAGACACCTCTCATGCTCAAAGCGAGGTAAGGCCTTTGTGAGGAAATCTGCCCCATTAGATGCTCCCGGGATATGTAAAGTGCATACGACTTTGGAACGAATAAGGTCACGAACGAAATGCCATCGTATATCGATATGCTTCGACCGGTTGTGAAAAATGGGATTGTCGGATAGTGCCACTGCACCGGTGTTATCAGAGAGTATGAGAATTGGCTTGTGTATGATCAAATGGAGCTCCTGGCAAAGCTGTTTTAGCCAAACGGCCTCCTGGCAGGCAATTCCTAGCGCGTAGTACTCGGCTTCAGTGGTTGACAAAGCTATGGAAGCCTGTTTCTTTGACTTCCAGGTGATAGGTCCGTTTGCCAGCATGAACACGTACCCGCTAGTCGATTTGTGATCCCTGGGTTCTTCAGCATAGTTCGCGTCACAATACCCCCATGGGGTCATGTGACTACCTTCAGAGTTGTCAGATACCTTTGGGTCACGTCGATATATGATGCCCAAATCCCTTGTACCCTTCAGATACCTCAATACCTATTTCCCAGCATTCCAGTCTCATTGGGAGGGGTTCTTGTTCGCTTGGGATAAGAACTGTGTGATATACGAGATGTTGGGATGAGTGGAAGTAGCAGCATAGGTGAGCGATCCTGTGAGTGCCTGGTATTCTCTTTCGTTCTCATAGGGGATTGTATCTTTGTCTAGGTGTGAGCCTTTGTCTACAGGAGTCGCAACTGGATTACACTCTTCCATCTGGAATCTTCACAGTAAGTCGTCAATGTATTCTCCTTGTGACATTTTCAAGGTTCCTTGCTGACTGTCCCTGGTGATTAGAATACCTAACACCTTGAACGGTTTTGAGGTATCTTTTTCCTTGATCTTGTAGAACTTCTGAACACCTTCTTTTAGGCTCAATTCCTCCCCCTCGCTCGAACATATCCCTGTAGCATCGTCAACATGCATGTCAATCGCCGTTATCCCATCACTTGTTTTCCTGACAAAGACGCCTGAGTCACTTCCAAAACCTAAAGATTTCAGTTTGTCCTCCAAGTCTTCTCACCAGGCTCGGCCCGCTTTGGGTAAGCCATATAAGGCCTTATTGAGCTTTCCAACTTTGTCCTGCTTTCTGTAGCCCTCAGGTAATTCTATGTAGATGTCGTGATCTATCTTCCCATGAAGGTAAGCCAAGTCAACATCCCAGGCAAAAATATGCATGTTACTGATGGTTGCGAGAGCAAGTAGTGTTCTGAGGGATGAGATCCGTGACACAGGTGCAAATGTGTCACTCAACGATATATTGTTTTTCTGCTGATCTCCGCGTACCACCCATCGCGATCGGAACCTTTGTTAGCCAGAGTCTTGTTTCTTTACTGTATTCACCCACATCCCTGCTAGGATATCCATATCATCTGGTACATCTTTCCTTTCTACCTCTTCCCAGGTGTTCATCTCATCGAGTTTGGATAATTCGTAGTCCATTGCTTCTCTCCATTTCTTCGCTTCTGGCAACTTCATTGCCTCTGAATGTGAACACGGGATCTGTATATCTCCAATGTCTATTGCATTCCTGTCCTTGCTTGTGGTCGTGACTGTCAAGTCCACGTACCGATACCCATCCATCAGCAGTACCGACCGAGCAACCATCCTAGTTCCACGTCCAAGTGACCATGCCGCATGCACATCACTTGAAATGCCAGTCTCGGCTCGGTACATCCACCACCCACACGCCCTCCCCTCGGTCCGTTTCACCTCGGGACTTCCTGTTCTTGTACTATCCTCGGTTACAAGCCTTGTCTTATAGTCTGGCACCTCCTATTGTCCTACCTTTGGACACATTCTATTATCCTGTCTTTTATTGTTCTATCCCCGCTTTGCATTCCTTATTCTAATTTTGTTCGTTGTGGACAATAACCACATGCTCTGCATATCATGTTGTGTCCCACATTCCTTATTCCACATGTCGCTTCTTAACCTATATAAGTAGGACATGGATGTACATACTTCTTCATTCTGGGTATCGACTAGGCTTAGGCCCTTCTACCTTCTTCTCTTCTGTTAAAGTCCTCGACTCGGGCTGGCATTCCTCAGCATCCCCCCGAGTACCTGTCTGTTGTAAATACAGTGGCACGCACAGCAAGTAGGGCGCAATGCACGAGTACGTTGAAGCCAACGCCACTACTCTTGGCCTCCAGGACTTGGCCATAGTCTGCCCAACCTTTCAACAACACCCCTCGGCAGTACCGAAGTCCGTCAGTATCCGACGCTTGACAGTGACAAGTACTCTGTCAGCTGCGTGTTGGTCTTTTATCCTATCTGATTGTCTAACTGGTTCTGTTCCCCAGACTTCTGCACTAGTCCTCCATGTCTTCATCTCATCTTTGGTAGAGTTGTCACCCAATGCTGGGTTTGTTTCTGAATTCACAAAGTGTGAATCTGAATCGTCCCTGTCTTCCCCAGTCAGGCTTCGGTGTCCCGGTCCTTCGACAAATATTGCGTTCCTCGTCCGAACTCTTTTCCTGTCTTTGTCGGTCACAACATATATGGATTCGCCCTCATAACCAATTAGGCGACACTCTTTGGCTTTGTCATCTAACTTGGTGCGTGTCTCATCCAGTATTTTTATGAAGCATTTTGCTCCAAAGACTCTTAGGTGACCAATTGATGGACACTCGCCATGGACCATTTCGTAAGGTGTCACTCCATTAGGAAGCACACTTGACGGGCAGCGGTTCCAGATATACATGTGAGTTGCAATTGCTTCTCCCTAAAGGTCTTTCCCTAGGTCTGAGTCCTTTAGCATGGTTCTTACACCTTTGGTGAGGATCCGATTTCTTCTTTTCGCTCGACCATTCATGGCTGGGGTATGAGCAATTGATGTCACTATGGAGATCCCCCTGTCTTGGAAGTACTCCAATAGGACATCATTCAGAAACTCTCCTCCATTGTCTGCCTGCAAGGTATGTACCCTTTTTTGGAATTTTGCCTCAATTGACTTATCCAAATCAATGATCGATTTAACGGTGTTGTTTTTTTGCCTTAGGTTAAAGGTAAATCCAAAGCCTGAGTGATCATTGTTCACGACCAGGCAGTATTTGGCATGAGACCACCTTGCTTCAGGATTCATTGGGCCTATCAAGTCAGCATGCAGAGTGCCAAAGAGACGAGTATCTCAATCTTCTCTGGCAACAAATGGTTTTTCGTCCATCTTTCCAACCACACAGTCTTCACATAATCCTTTCAGCTCGAGGTTAGTCACAACCATTCCCTTCACAGTGCCGCTAGTATTCAGCTTCTTGACTAATGTGTCTCCTAGGTGACCTAGCCGTCTCTGCCAAGTCGACAAATCAGTGGCCGATGGATCCCTCTTTACGGCAGCTAGTACAGATTCCTGGGAGGGTATGACTCTCAGGTCAATCTTGTATAGTGCTCCTCCTAATGCAGCTTGTGTGTAGGTGTATCCACCCTTCATGATGTAGATATGTCCATTGGCTATGCAGCACTCATATCCCTTTTGGTCCAGGACTTTGAGTGATAAGATTTTCCCTTCGGTGCCAGGCACGTGCATGACTTTGGTGAGTTGGATCTTTGTGATTCTGCCTTGATATTTGGTTTCCACAAGTACGTCTCCTTCACCTATCCCTTGTACCTCATTCTTTCCAAATGCTTTGATTATTCGGTTAGATTCGTATTTGTGGTACGAGGTGAAGTCATTTCGGTCATGTGTTATGTGAATGGTTGCAGCAGAATCTGCAAACAACATGTTTGGGTTTCCTTCATATCCATAAGCCCATACGATGTGTGAATCCGAGACCGTTTTGACCACATTTGAGGTGTGTGGGTCCTTTTTTCCTTTGAACCATTCAGGGTACTGACCCTCTTGGCCGCTGCCTTTTCCCCAACATTTCGCTTTTGTGTGACCTGTTTTCCCACAGTTTTGACATTTCACTGCGGTCTTTGAGCCTGTCTGGAACACCACATCGGCATCTTTTTTGGTTGTTGAGTTCCCTTGTCTTCTGTTCCGTTCGGTCTGAAGATGTGAGATAACCAGCCTGGGATCCAGCATGCCACCAAGTGATCCTATCACTGAGACCCATGATGGTGATGGCATTGACAAGGTAAGAACTCAAGCGAATCTTGCATCTGATATGCTTATGCCTAGTCCGCCGCAGTCCTCCCTCAACTTTTGTAGTGCAGATATGTGTGCTGGTAAGGTCTCTGTTCCACCCTCGATGAACTTCTTAGAGAACAATCGGTCCTGAGCTAAGTTTTGCGCAATAGGGTCAATTTGCGCAAATCGGCTCATTAAACTGTCCCACACTGCTCGTGATGAGGAGCAGTCCAGTCCGGCCTGTACATTCGGGGATATGTTCATCAAGATAGTAGAAACTGCCTGGGAGTCAATCTCCTCCCAAGTGGCTAGTGCGACAGGGTCCAAATTGGGGGGTTTCGTGATCAATCCAGATATGTAGGGCCATAGTTTTGCCCCTTTCAGGTAAGGAATCATCCTCGTTTTCCAAAAATTCCAGTTGGAACCGGTCTCATCAAGTCTTTCAGACTCGTCATATCGTATTACTTTGAATGAATTGGGCATCTTGCCTAGACGTTCAAAGGTCAGAGTTCTATCTCTTGTTTAGCAGTTAAGTTCAAGGTATGTCTGTGCTGTTTATCTAGTTACGGCCGGGGCCCATAACCTGTTAAAACTATAGCGCAGATTAATTCAGTCAACTGAAAAGAAGACTCTATTGCATGCAAGTATAACTACCTATAGCGCAGATTAACTTCAATAACAAGTAAAAGTCAGTCTCTAACATAGAAATAAGAGAGAGGGAACTAATACTCACTTCAGTCAACTGAAAAGAAGACTGAAGTGAACATGTAAACAATGTCCGCTACTTATAGTCTGTGCCTGGACAGAAGAAATGGAAACCACTTGGTCAGGCCACACCGAACGACACGCTCAACGTGTCATAGCCACCCCAACAAACTTTGGGTCCACTCCAGTTTGTAGAAAGTGATAAGGGTATGATGATGAAGTGGAATGGGATAGGAGTGGAGGTGATAAAACTGAAATATACCATGTACAAGCCTTGTGTACATGCTTGATCTTCACACAGAACCCTGATCTTACCATGTATAGAACATTTGGATGCCGAGCATATGTTCACATTCTGAAAAGGGAGTACGACTCACTAGGACCTCACACTAAAAAATGTATATTCCTCGGTTTTAAAGATAGATTCAAGGGGTGAAAAGTATACAACCCTACAACACATAGAGTATCAGTATCTAGGGATGTTATCTTTGACAGTCATCTCCCTGGCATAGTGTTAAATCCACCTGTCGGCGCTTAGCTAGAGACTTCCGGAAGGGTTTTTAGAGGGTTCCGAATGGTTTCTGAGGGGGGATTCGTATTCCGAGGACGGGGGACCAAGGCTTGGGATCGGATCGGAATAGGAGCGGATGGAAGTCGGGAATGCTGGGGGTCGTGGGGCTGTTCACGGTATAGGGTGGTATGAGTGGTTCGAGGTCGCAGGGACTTGGCTTCAACTTATATGTTGCGCCCTCCTTGATCATCTGTCCCTAATTTCGGAGAGTCAGAAAGTTTACCGGAACTTAATTAGAAACTACAATGCAGAATTAAGTCGATATTCATACTGGCAAATAGTCCAGTTGACTGGTGACTTATATACATGTATCTAGTCTTTGTACTATCTTTTACCGAGTAAAGACAAGGGGGGGAAGAGAGTACAAGGGGCAATATAAAATGAAGAACAAGGAGTGAGGTACGTGATGATCCTGCATATTGTCTATCAAAGGAATGGAACCTTGACTTCGGAGTCTTCGGAGGTTTGGAAGTATAGAACCTCGGAATGATGTATCAGACATCTGGAAATTGGTTATTCAGTCTTTGAGTGATCGGAAAGGTCCCGGAAACAGTGCAGCTGGTTGTGGGGTTTAATGTGGGTTTATTTGGTGGCATGGGCCATAACACATAGGCACAAAAATCGAGATTGTTCCACTACATGCTGTATGCCCAAATGAAGGGGGTGACGTACCCAAAAGTGATGACCAGCTGCCCCAAAATCCACCAGTACCTGACCCGGATTCTCAAAACCCAGTGGCTCAACCCCAACTCCCTCTTCCTACACTCCAGATTCAACCAGTACACCATGCTATAGCTGAACCCCTAGTTGCGCAAGGATCTTGCCCGATCCAAAGATCAAGAGTCATGGATTATGCTGAATTACTAGGTTCAACTCAGCATACAATGTACACAGACAACCCAAAGGTGGCCAAATCAACCAGGGAAACATCAAAGAAGTCAGAGAAGACACACCTAGAAGGAGTGATCCACCCCAAACGGTGGATCAAGGGGGTGTAGAAAACAATAGCCGGGCACATGATATGGCCTCCAAAAATGTTGTCATAGGCGACGCCAACAAAGACAATAATACACTGTCCAGCACTCATGTAATCGGTGATGCCAACAAAAATATAGATATGGCGTCCAGCACTCATGTAATCGGTGATGCCAACGTAGATCAAGATACACTGTCTGGCACTCACATAATCGATCAGTAAACTACATGTATGGGATGACAGATGACTTTATCCCCCTCCTTGACACTTTTGAGATTGTGTTCAATCTTTCCACTCAGCAAGCATTCAGAGCTGCCATGCACCCAGAGGATGCACCCAGCAGATGGAAAGAATCAATGGCAGGACCAGACCGTGATAAATGGATGGACGCCACCCAGACCAAAATCAATACACTCCTGGCGAATAGGACTTGGGAACTAGTCGAATTACCAGAGGGACAGAGGGCGATTGGCTTGAGATGGGTATTCCTTGTCAAATGCCAAGCAGATGGCACTATTAACCACTACAAAGCCAGACTAGTTGCTCGAGGCGATAACCAACGTCTGGGTATCAATTATAATCAGGTTTTTGCACCAACCACTTGGCTTGGAGCCCTTCGAGTGATATTAGCACAAGCAGCACTCGCTGGAGAATTCATTGAATATCTTGACATTTCAAACACATATCTCAATGGAGAGCTAGAAAAGGAATACAATGTTTATATGCGACAACCTGAAGGGTTCCAGAAGCATGCCGAGAATGGTAAACAATGGGTTTGCCGACTCATGAAAGGAATCTACGGACTCAAACAGAGTGGATGCCTATGGTACCACAAACTA
>QLPG01006287.1:0-11040 GCA_003314385.1 Gomphus sp. MG54
TGCAGGACTTAACCGATTTCTCGGCGTCACCGAATCTTGACAGTATATTCTGAGTCAAACCGCTTTCCGTGTCACTTCCGTTCTTACGATCATGTCCCCACGAACTAGATCCACAGCCCGTATGGATGACAATCGGCTCACCCCCACAGTAACCCAACGAAGGGAGCGCGACACCTCTGGTACCCCGCCCCTTCTCATCGCTTACACCTCGCCGACAATAGAACTACGGTGTCTCGCCTCCCCCTTCGAACAAGAACCACGCATCGAAGAGGTGGTTGACGACGAAATCGAATACGAAGATTACGACAACGACGACCAAGCACCCCATCAGGCAGAGGACGAACCCGGTTCAGTACACTATGACACAGATGCTGAAACCGAGGAACAGCCTCAGCACCCTCGACAGGCAAACACGCCTGAACCTCCCCGTACGCCGACAGCCGCGCCCTCTCAGCCCGCGGTTGCACCCCATCAGCCCATGGCCGCACCTCCGCACCCCCTCCATCCGTGGCTATACCGCCGCAGGCCGGGCAAGCTCCCAGAGCCTGGCCAGCCCCACCGCCCAGGCAAGCTCCGCAAGCCGGGCCATTTCCTAGGGCCAGGGTTCCCGTGAACCCGGCCAACAATCAAGATCTGCTACACGCCATTCTCGAACTCGGCAGGACCGCTCGGAACCACCGACAAGACGGTCAAGCCGCCAGAATACGAGAACCAGAACCCTTCGATGGAACCGACCCAAAGAAATTAAAGGGTTTCATCTTCCTCTGCAGAATGAATTTCCGCACCCAGCCTAACTCGTTCTCCGACGATAGGCAAAAAGTCAACTATATGGTCTCCTACCTGAAAGGAACAGCTCTAGAATGCTTCGAGCCATACCTGACGGGTAACCCCAATACGGAGCCCCATTGGACCAGCGACCTGGAGCTCTTCATCGACGAGCTACAGATCAACTTCGGCTCTTGGGACGAGAGAGCTGACGCTGAAACGGCCCTCGAAAAATTAACCATGCAAGACAACCACAAAGCAACTCGGTTCTTTGTGGAATTTTACAGGCTCGCGGCGTTTGTCGATTATAACGACAACGCCCTCCTCCGCAAGGCATACACGGCACTGCCGAAGCGCATCAAAGACGGCCTCATCCATTTCGACAAACCCCGCACACTCGACGAACTTCGAAATCGCATTCAGCGAATCGATATGAGGTATTGGGAACGAAAAGCTGAACAGTCTGCGGAGGGCAGCAATGAGCCAAAGAAAGATACCAGATCGGATAAGCCTGGCAACAGATCCACCTCGGACAACCGCCAGCAACATAACAGCAACGATAACAGCAGCAAGGACGTGTCCAAGAAAAGGGACGGGAAAACGCCCGACCCACCCGAGTATACCAAAACTCTCGGGAAGGATGGCAAACTTCTCCCAACCGAACGCCAGAGACGCATGGACCACAACCTGTGTCTCCTCTGTGCCGCCAGTGATCACAGAGTCGCCGAATGCCCAAAGGCAACCAAAGCCCGCGCGACCACCACTTCCGACTCCGTCTCACAGGCATCCGATGCCAAGGATGCCAGTGCTGAGGACTCAGCAACGGCGACCGAAGACTAGTCCGCTACCCGCCAGCCTCTAAGCACACCGAGAATTTGCATTGACTCGGTAGATGCCAGTATTAGAGGTCTAGATCAATGCTCCTATGCCCCCAAACTTTCTTTTAAATTCTTCAGTCATTATCCGTTCATAGTTAGACTCTTATGTTATTTCACCTTAGAATTCGTTGATCTAGTACTGCTACATTCGGTCGATACTGAATACATAGACATGTCGCTAGATACTCCGATAGGACAACCCATCCACTCATCCGTTATCACGTCACTAGATCCGTCGGTCGGCAATATTCGGTCACAACTCGCTCACCCACTATAATCCGTTGATTAACAGGGTATTGGGCAGTACTACGCTCCGTCACGCCACTAACGCCTTTAGGTGCGTCCGATGGCCTCGGTCCAGTCGGCATATGCCACTGCTCCAAAAGCCTCACCCAGGATCCTGCTCCGTCGCCGGGAACTCCGCCAAAGGGTTCCTAGCTGAGGCCTCTCGGTCAGCGTCGCCATTCGGCACGTCTCTGCCAAGGCCTTCTCCGTCCGTCCTCATTCTGTTCCTGTTCGTCTGATTTGCATAATTGCATGCTTACTCCTTGTAGATGATGGGACGTCTACCTGAACAGGGGGGGTAGCAACCAAACAACCCTATGAACCTCTCCTCCCAAGGAAATCCCCTTTCATTCACTCTTTATCTCGACCTTAATTCCTACCCATCCCGACACACTATTCCCGATAAAATTAATCCCTCCGTCCAACCTGACCGAATCTGCCGAAATGAACATCGGCACATTCTCTTGTTTTTTTTCTCTGCCCACATTCCTTTATTTCTTCCCTGATCCTTTTTTATGGAGGAAAACAAAAAATCTATTAATTAGTTATCCTTCAAAGTTTCATCTATCACCATCTCCTCATCCTGCTCTTTACCCTTGTCCTTCCCTTGTTCCTCACCCTCATCATCCTTCAATTGATCCTCGCCCAGATCTTCACCCCCCAACTCCTCAGCAACGACCGCCGTCACCGGCACTGCTGACTCCCCGCGCAGAACCAAACTCTGGTTGATGAGGACCATCGTACGGCTCATGAACCTTACCTCCTCCACCAACTCAAAGAGCAGTCGGTTCGACCTTGACCTCTCTTGGAGGGTGTCCTCCCAGATCTCGGCTATCTTCCGCGACCCCGACCCCACGGGCGGGGGGACTTCCACCGCCATCTCACGCCCGCTCGGCTGTATGGCCACCGGCCGTTCGCTCGGTCGCATCGTAACGGCCCTCCTCGGCCTCTTCATCGGCCGCTCCTCTTCCGTTTCCTCCCCACTCTCTTCCTCACTCTCACTCTCCGACTCCACCTCTTCCCTACTCCTCACCTTGCGCTGCCGAGGCGCCGCCAGGCTACACTTCACCCGACGCGCGTTGCAGCATCCGCACGCCGCTCCCACATTCCTAACGGAGCAGGACTCTCCGCGTTCCCTGCAATGATCGCAAGGAGGGCGAAGAGAGGGCGACCACTCCCGGGTCGGCTTCTTTTTGAACTAAAATAGAAAAAAAATCAATAAAAAGGACACAAAAAATAAAAAAAAATAAAACCTGCGCACCTGGGTCCCCCTCGGCCTACCTCTCCTACTCGGCCCCGCATCCACATCCATACCCCTCCTACGCGCCGTCACCTTCGGCACATCCGGGCTTTCGGGACCTTCACCAGCTTTAAGACCCGCGTTTTCGAGTGCTTTGACCCGCCCCGCAAGGCCCTGGTTGACCTCCACATCCCCTTTCTCCTCGGGAGCCCGAGTCACTGCCCGCTGGGCCAAATGAACCCGTTTTTCCTCGGCTGCCTGGACAGTCTCCCGAGCCAGACGAGCAGCCTTGATCGCCGTCTCGTACGCTTCCTTAGCGGCCTTTTCTGCCTGTTCCGCCTCCACCCTTGCCTCTTCATCTGCCTTCAGTTGAGCCACGGCAGCCATATCTTGTTCCCGTTGATGCTGTCGCTCGAGCCATTTCTTCTCGACCTGCTCCTTTTCGTCATCGGTTATGGCACCCATGTCTCGCTCTGATCCTTTGATGGGAGTAAAGAACAAGGCTTACGAGAAGCCTGGGAATTTTCCCAAACAAAACCGTGACATCATGCTGACACCCGGAACCCTATTTTAACTCCGCCTACCGGCTTCATGGGTTCAGCCGCTAGAGGGGGGATACTGTCAAGCCCACAACACCGAGTACCGACTTACTTGGGAATACCGACCAACCGGCCCTCACCCGTATTATCTCGCACCACCGCGCGACCTCGACTCGGTACATCCGGTACATCGTATGGACCACTCCTCTCGTACACCCCCTCCCATTGTTCCTTCAGCCCCCCTTTACCCGCTTCCTCCGAACAACATGACGGCCACTCATTGTCTTGACCTTTGCCATTGTTTTATCTTAGGCCGCCCTCTATTGTTCTATTCCCGCCCACCATTTCATTATCTTATTCTCAGCCATACTCTATTATTCTAATACCACCTACATTCCTTATTCTATTTCGGATCACTGTGGACAATGCCTCCATGTGGTTGCCTCATACCTTATTGTTTCCATTCCTTACGCCACCCTGTTCCACATCTTGCTTCTTAACTATAAAAGTAGCGGGATGTATGTAGATAGTTCTTCACTCAGAATATCAATTGATTCGCACCCCTTTGTCCGCTCTCTATTTCTAAAGTCCTTCGCTCGAGCCGACGCCCTCGGCATCCTCTCAAGGTTCCTCTCACTTTCCAAATTAGTGGCACACACGGAAGAGCGGGGCGCAACGCAAGAGCACGTTGAAGCCTAGCCACCCCGTAACGGTTTTCAGGACTTAACCGATTTCTCGGCGTCACCGAATCTTGACAGTCGCTCGCCTTGCGCGTTCTCGTGCCGACTTAATTCCCCATATGCATAGACTATCTTCATGTCATTCTCACTTTTTGTAGGTAGATATATGATGCTATTGTTGTGCAAATGGAGATCGGTGTCGCTTCCCGTATGTGTGTGACTCTGTCACGTGACGCGTATCTGGATGTTCCGTCTCGTTCGATGGCGGTGGCGATACTGAGCTAAAGCTAAAGCTGGCCCGGCTGTACAATGGATTCAAGACTTCAATGTCTTTGGCCTCGACCTGGTTCTGTGCAGCATCCGGTCCTCTCAACATTACGACAGGTCTCGCAGCCCCTGTGGATGGTATGGCGGCCTGCCTTGACGATGCACGTTATGCGCAGCGGCCTTTCGTTCTGAGTTCATATCTGTGTGGTGGTCAGCGGCCTCCGTCTCGATAGTGGTAAGTTTTGCCGTTCGTTTGGGGTCTGGGATTCTCACTGACTCGCTCGTTCGCTCGTTCTCTGTAGTGCGCGATCCGCTCACACCAGTTTTGCGCTCGTTTGCCTCAACCGCGTGGTCTCGATTGTGGAATCGTTTGGAAACAGGTGAGCAGTCTCCTTCCTCTCTCTTAGATTCTCGCTGATTCTCTGTTCCACCTCTTCTGTGAAGCCTTCCTCAATGTGTGGCCTCTTGTTCCCTATCGATCCATGTATTCTTTGCGTTAATGTTTCAATGGGCGATCCCTTGTATTTGTCATGCGGTATGATATTCAGTTTATAGTCTTGATGGACTCGGTCCAACATTTGGGGCGACATCATATCCAAAACTCCCCCTCGAACCGGAGGTTGGTCGGTCATGTTCAGCATTTTCACAATTGTTGTTCGCATGCCTTCATCTGCGCTTCTGCCCTCTCTATCCTGGGCACGAGCACCGTCTCTGGTTACGCCTGCCTTATCCCTCTCCATGTATAATTTCATTATGAAGTTCCATGCCAGACGTTGTGCATAATACTTGATGAGCACGGTCAAACACAGGCTAGAAGTTGCCCTTTGTAAATCATCCACCGAGGATCTTTTTTGGCTCTTTCATAGCGCTTGACCACCATCCAGAGGTATTCTACACTCTGCATACTCGTCTTGTTCTTTATCCTCATTCCCCTCCTCCTAATCAATCCTCTGCCATGTGCTCTTCGAGCGTATGAGCGAACCTCCAGTTTCAAGGCATGTCGCACGCGTTTCTTATCGCGGTGCCTTGTGTGTTGATTTTCATTGCAGGAGAAAACATAAAGCAAGGAGAACAAGGTAGAATCATGTCGGTTCTCTGCACTTTGGACATTGGTAGGCGATGGCTGACTTCTTCCCCTTGGTTCCAGCTGCTGGCCCTATCGTACTGACATCATACATGTGGTCCAATAGCTCTTCCCAGTTTTCTGGGATATCTTGGGTGCCTTTCAAGACATTCTGTACCATGGTCCGAGCTTGTACCATGGAGCGAACATTCCCAACCAAGCCCAATGACCCTCCACGTGCAATGGGTTGTCATGCCACGGCTAGTAGTTGTTTCGGTATTCGAGCATAAGGGCCGTCAACAGTTGAACCATCCTTGAAGTTGATGGATCGATCTTTCTTTTTCAGATTGCCTTGGGTAGGGTCTACTGAGACATAATTCCCATCAAGGGACTTCATGCGTTGTGGGAGGTCTGTAGCGCAACTCGCACCACCAGCCACTGGGGTCTCGACGCCATGGAATGAGTCCTCCATTCCAAAGGACATGGTCGTTAATACACTTTGTAATGTACACTGTTCTCTCGATATTCGTTCTGTTCTGATTCGGGCTTCTTGGTGATAGGTATGGCATCTGGCATCTCTGTGCAGTCCATGGTCACCAAATAAGTGTACATGATATGATGTACATAGAATTGTCAGGGATGGAGAGTCGTGGACGAGACGGAAATTGCATGAGTAGTTTGCCCCTGCTTTGGTGATGGCTGCCACTGTTGCAGCAGTCGGAAAGAATTCGAGCGTAACCTCATTTTCGAGCTTACGAAGGATGGTACCGGCATTCTGCTTGGAGATAAGAAGACAAAGTAGGTCATCTTTCTGCATATTGTCTACAACTCCTAGAAGAGTTTCTAGGTCCATAAAAGGACCTTGACGAACAGTTTTCATTGAGCATAACATGCGGTGCATGATGTCCCAGTAATGCCGAACGCGCTGATCAACTTTGACATGAGCTAAGGCTTTGCGGAATGCCACTGCGCTCTCAACGTGGGATAACAAAGCGGTTTGTTTCTCGACTTCACTGTCTTCCTTGTCGGGAAGCTTTGGTGGGAGGAAAAGGTGATTGACCATATAGCCAATGTTGTCTTGCGTAGTGGGGTTTAATAAAGAAGTGTTCCTAGTACCCTCGCCGCTTGCCCGGAGGTCTTGCGTTTGTGCACCCTTTCTCGTGGCATTAGTTTGGTCTTGACCACCTCGTCGCCTCCATATCAGAACCTTGCACGAGGGCCTTTTAGTGCTTGCTATCCAGCGGTACAGTAACCAGTTATGGGTGTCTTGAGCAGGTCCGTTCCAGCAATCCCAGCGATGAAGCATGATGCTCTGCGACAACCTAAAGCAAGCAGTGTCTGCGACCTAGGTTCCTCCATCTCCCACGTTTTGCCCGCCACCCATATTCTTGTCATCTCCAACCCTGTCCACTCTACAGTTCCTATCTTTGCCTTGGTCCTCAAGAAGAACGGCAGCTTCAATCTCCGCAGATTATTCGGTATCGTGGTGTAGACCGCTCCCCTTGCGTATGTACCACTGTCCTCTCGGGGTCCCTGGTGGACTCTTCGTGTCTCTTGGGTCAAGTCACGGCTGCTACATATGCCTGTGTTGAGTCGTTGGTTCGAGATACACATGACTGGGTCATAGTCATAAGTCGTAAGTGGGAAGGGGCCACACGTCGTCATGACAATCATCATCACACATGTTCAGCAACAGTGCTTTGCTCCCTCTGGGGTAGTGAGTCGAGGTATAATAAATGCCAATATTTGCATATGTGGCTTTGTCTGTATGCCATACAGTATGGCCTTTCACGTTGCGAGTGTCATGGCTAATTTTCGTGAGCGGTCGCCACCCGCAAGTACATTCGCCGTCTGTCCTCTGGTTCGCCATGTCTTGTGTCCCAATGGATTTCAGCATGGCTGTGGTCAACGGGTGCCACCCGTGGCTCAGTTCCAGTTGTCCTAGGTCAATTCCCAGCGTCATCGGGGCCCATAACCTGTTAAAGTATAGAGACTGAAATACTATCTCAGTCTCTTGGAAAAGAGCTCATATTAGAAGTAATTAGCTACCTGAAATACTATCTAAAAGAATGGTCAACAATTGTATAAAATATAAGAATAAACTTGAACTCATACCTCAGTCTCTTGGAAAAGAGCTGAGGTCACAGAGTCACACAACTGCGAAATACAATGGCAAATTCAAACTCCGGTCAAAGGAAGATATCAGGGATGATAATGCATAGAATCCATACCCTCTCTCCAATACCATCAGGTCCTGGTTGCCAGTGATCAGAAGAAGAGATGTTTGGGCTGAATGTCAAATCCTTAACATTAATTACTTAGAGCAACTCTACACTGGCCATCATGACCACCACAACCACCATGACTGCTACGACCCCCAAGACCACCACAACTACCATGACCACCATGGCCACACCGACCATGACCCCCAAGCCTCTGATACAAAAAATACCATTAAATTCCAAATCAACATGAACATACATTATCAGTCATCACCATAAACCAAGGAATGCTCTGGTTTAAAATTGGAAGGATCTAGCTGACAGAAGAAATTCACTACCTTCACATCTCCTCCACCACTTGACTCTGGCACCGGGACCACCACTCCAGGAATCGGCCCCGCTGCCAGTGCCATAACCCCTGGAACCACCACTCCAGGAAATGGCCCCACTGCCTGCACCACAACCCCTAGAACCACCTCTTCAGTAAGATGCCCCATCACAAGTGCCGAACCCTCCACATCACACACTGGGTCCACCTGTTCAATAGGCCACCCTGCTCTGGGTGTTACATCTTCCGCACCAGGTGCCAGACCCATCCCCCTGGGAATCCTCTCCCTCTTAGAGGCTGCCTTCCCCATGCCACGTGTCAGAGTTGACTGACCCACCACCACCCAATGACTCCAGTCTAAACCTCCGTGTCTCCACATGCTTGTTGGATGATTCCGACCATCCATCTTGATAGCATTCTGCATCTTGGAGGCATCCAACAACATCCTTAGGTCAGCTCTGAGAGCAAAAATACCATCCCTGATTTCCTTCAGGATATCCTCGTTTGTGGAATTCCTAGCCTTCAGAAGGGGAGGGACTGGCACCTCAACTTTCATCCTCTTTGAAGAGGATG
Source organism: Gomphus sp. MG54 (assembly GCA_003314385.1). Lineage (NCBI taxonomy): Eukaryota > Fungi > Basidiomycota > Agaricomycetes > Gomphales > Gomphaceae > Gomphus > Gomphus sp. MG54. The sequence continues at coordinate 8,841 of QLPG01006287.1, forward strand.
CCTCAGGAACCTCTGTCTCCTCCCACCTCTTTTTTATCGAGGTCAATCCTTTAACGACTGGTACCCCACCAACCTCGCACCTTACCCTGCTCTTCTGACAGGGAACACAGGTCTTGACCAATGTGGTCTACATGCAATGTTCCCCACATTTGAGACACCTGTTGCAGGGTTCTGACCTCAATAGAGAAGGAATCCCCAGGTTGGCGACCTGGTACAAGTTAAGATGATGACAAATTAGCAGCTGGCGACTCAACTCAAAGGGTCCAAGACCCACCTCCTTCCCAGCCACCTGCATATCCTGAGCCACCTGATGTTCATAGGCTCTTTGTGCCCCCAAAATACAGGCATCCTGCTCGAGATGTTTTTTACGCTGCCTCTCTGCATCTCTCGCAGCAGTACTTGCCCCAATCACAGGCACATTGGGGATGTCCTCCCTACCCCCTGGATTTCCCCCAGCAGACGAGAAGACGGACTCAAAATCCAAGGGGGCACTGCTATCCAAAGATTCATCAGACTTGGTCCCCTGTCGTGGATCATCCCCGTCTTCGGACCCTGATGGGGCATCGAAACCCCCTCAAGACAGTTGACCCTCCGGATCTTTAGCCGCCTGACTGGCCAGGAGATCAAGCTCCAGAGCCTTGGCATCACACTCCATGGCTCATTCATTTTCCTTCCTCCTCCTCCCCCAATCCACCTCCTTTGTTTTTTCCTCCAGCCTTTGGACTTCGGCCCTCTGGTTTTTTCTGACCTTCTAGATGGCCTCCAGTTTCCATGCCCCTTCCACCTTCAACAAGCGAATCTTTTCTGCACATTCAGCTCAGAAAGCACGCACCTGCTCCAAGACTTCCTCTTCAATATCCTACTCCAGTCTGGACATGGGTAGGGGCAGGAAAAGGAACTCGAGGGGGAGAAAAAGAACCCCTTATATATACATCGGATGGGCACTTGGAAAAAACACCTATTACATCCTAATATGCCTAAAAAATAATCCCACACTCTCCTCTGCTCAATTCACGGTAAGAATAAGCTTAGGACCTCAAGGGCTTGGTCCTAGTGGAGGGATACTGTTATGGCCCATGCCACCAATAAACCCACATTAACCCCCTTAACCACCCACACCATTTCCGGGACCTTTCTGACCGCTCAAAGCCTGAATAACTGCTTTCCGTATTCCATTGTATCAACCTGAGGTTCCGCATTCCCGAACCTCTGAAGATTCCGAAGCCAAGGTTCTGCTCCTTTGATAAACAATGTGCAAGATCATCACATACCTCACTCCCTTGTTCTTCATTCTGTATTGCCTCTTGTACTCTCTTCCCCCCTTGTCTTTACTTGGCAAAAGATAGTACAAAGATACATGTATATAAGACTCCAGTCGACTGGACTATTTGCCAGTATGAATATTGACTTAATTCTATATCGTAGTTTCCAATTCAGTTCCAGCAAACTTTCTGACTTTCTGAAATTAGAGACAGACGATCAAGGAAGGCACAACACATAAGTTGAAGCCAAGTCCCTGCGACCTCAAACCACTCGAACCACCTAATACCATGAACAGTCCTTGCCCCCCCCTGTGCTTCCTGTGCTTCCACCCCTTTCCAATTCCAAATGTAAACCTGCGACCTCTAGCCCCTCCACCTCCAAAGTACAAACCCCCCCTCAGAAATCATTTGGAACCTCCGGAAGCCCTTCCGGAAGCCTCTAGCTAAGCACCGACATGTGGATTTAACAACTACCCCCATCTTCTGATTTTGTTTGTCTGCCACTTGTAGGGTGTATATAACCTCACCCCTGAGAGGTCAATCTGCAATATATTTTTATTTCTTATCATTTTTGGTGTCAATGTCACGACCATGCATCGTGCTTTGACTTACTCGGTAGTACCGACCAACCGACCCCCATTCACATCACTCCACGGCGTACGGTTTCGGTTCGGTACACCCGGTTTATCACCCGGTTCATTTCCCTCCTCCCCAAACCCCTATTCTTTGTCAATCCGACGCTCTCTTCTTTTCCCCCTCACTCGTTTACCCACGGGACGTTCACTACTCTCTGCCACTCACTCACGTCCCTATTGTTTTATTCTCGGCCATTTCTCATTGTTCTATTTTCTTTCCCACATTCCCACCGCTTATTCTATCATCTTACCCTCTTATTATTCTATTCTAATCGTTGTGGATTATGCCTCCACATGGTCTTC
>QLPG01006289.1:0-16789 GCA_003314385.1 Gomphus sp. MG54
AAGAGTGAATTACCTGCAGTAATTAACTCCAAACTATTGTCTACTAGATATTGAATCTAGACAGGGTCTCAGTTGAGTAAGTAAGAGCATGACTGTATGATTAATACCTAAACAGTGGTTATGTAACAATATGTAGCAAATAACAAATGAGCAGATGTCAAGGGAAGAAAATAGAATAAGTCTCTCATCTCAATGAAGTAAATGATAACTGTCAAGCACCAGGAATGCCGATGATGTATGGGCCAAGTACTATTGCAATAGTACTGACTTGTCAAGTACACATACCAAGTATTGGGTAACTCAGCAGTGCCAACCGAATGATCAGTCTAATTCCACATGCAAGTGACCCAGCCACATACAAGTCCCACGAGTACTTTCTCTGTCCCAAATTGGTGACATACATGGTAAGTAGGGTGCAATGCATGAGTACATTGAAGCCAAAACCGCTACTTCTGGCCTGAAGGACTTGGCCATTCCCCATCCACATCCTCGGCATTCCCAAAGCTTGACACTTGCATGCGGCTTGGACACTTGTGCATGGGCGTAGTCTAACTGCTTGGTTGGCACTGCCGAATTACCAGACACTCAGTATATGTACTTGACAGTCATATCTCATTGTTCTATTCTCATCTACATCTTATTGTTCTATTCTAGATCACTGTGGACAATACTTCCACAAGGTCTCCATACCTTATTCTTTTCTCTATGTCTTATGCCACCTTTATTCTACATTCCACCTCTTGACCTATATAAGTAGCGAATGCATGCACATAGTTCCTCAGTCTAAGTATCAACTAGGTTTACACCTTCCTGCTCTCCTTTCTTCTGTCTAGAGTCCTTTACTTGGGCTGATACTCTTGGTACTCTTCTGAGTATCTTATTTGTCCCAAAATCAGTGGCATGTATAAAAAGTAGGGCACAAGGCATGAATACATTGAAGCCAAGCCACTCCAACTGGCCTGCAGGACTTGGCTGCTCCCTGCCCATATCCTTGGCACTACCGATACCTGACAACAAGTCATTCTTCACTAGTATGTGGCCTCAACTTGGTACATTTGGTTCATCATTTGGTTCATGTCAAGACCACGATACCAAGCTCTGGTTCACTCGGTAATACCAACCGACCGACCTTTACCCATACTATCCTCACTATCATGTGGTCTCAGCTTGGTACACCCAGTACATTGTCTAGATTACTTCTCCCATCCTATCCCTTCCACCCCTCATTATCCTCCCATCCCCTCACCCGTTCTCTCCTGAACATGAGATGACCACTTATTATCTTGGTCACGGCCCTATTTTTATATCTTCGGTCATCCTCTATTGTTCTATTCTCACCCACTCCTCCATTATTTTATTCTCAGCCATATTCCATTATTCAAATCTCACCTAAATTCCTTATTCTATTCTTGATCACTGTGGACAATGTCTCCACATGGTTTTTCATACCTTATTGTTCTCCATTCCTTATGCCACCCTGTTCTACATCTTGCTTCTTATCCTATAGAAGTAGCGGGATGTATGTAGATAGTTCCTCACTTAGAATATCAACTTGGTTTGCACCCTCTTGTCAACCCCTTTCCTGTCTAAAGTCCTTCACTCAAGCCAAAATCCTCAGCACCTTTGCGAGCCTCTCTCCTGTCTAAATCAGTGGCATGCATGGAACAGCAGGGCACAACGCATGAGCACATTGAAGCCTAGCCACCCCAAAATGGTCTGCAGGACTTGACCAACTCCTTGGCTTTACCAAGTCATAACAGCTCACTCCCTTCATCCCATCCCCTCTATTCTTTGTTATTCTTCTATTCCCCATCTTTCCCTTTACCCATTTCCCCTTGGGACATGTGTTATTCACTTATTCTTTGGCCATGGCCCTATTGTTTTATATTTGGCCACTTTCTATTGTTCTGTTTCCATCCACACTCCCATTATTTATTCTCAGCCATATTTCATTGTTCCATTCTCGTTTACATTATTGTTCTATTCTTGATCACTGTGGACAATACTTTCACATGGTCTTCATACCTTATTATTTTCTCCATGTCTTAAACCACCCTTATTCCACATCTCACTTCTTAACCTATATGAGTAGTATATGGATGTAGATATTTCCTCATTCTGAATATTGACTTGGCATATGCCTCCTTACCCTCCCTTCTCCCATCTGAAGTCCCTTACTTGGGCTGACACTCTCGGCACTCTCCCAGATATCCCTTCTGTCTGAAATTAGTGGCACACATGGAAAGTAGGGTACAATGCATGAGTATGTTGAAGCCACCCCGATCAGTCTACAGGCCTAGGCCAATTTCCACTAGCATTGTGAAGTTGTGGTAGGCACCAGGAATGCAGATGATGCATGGGCCAACCACTATTGCAATAGTGCCAACTTCATGATGCTGGCAGGAATTGGCTAAGTCCTGCAGACCAATCAGAGTGGCTTGGCTTTAATGCACTCATTCATTGCACCCTACTTTCTGTGCATGCCACTAATTTGGAACAGACTCTCAGAGATACCCAGTAGAGTGCTGAGAGTGTTGGCCCAAGTAAGGGACTTCAGATGGGAGAAGGGAAGGCAGGAAGGTGTAAACCTAGTCGATATTCAGAACGAGGAACTATCTACAGTACATACATGCGCTACTTATATAGGTTAAGAACCAAGATGTGGAATCAGGGTGGCATAAGGAATGGGGAACAATAATGTATGAAGAATATGTGGAGGTATTGTCCACAATGATCAAAAATAGAATAAGGTAATGTAAACAAAAATAGAACAATGAAAATAAGATAATAGAACTGTGGCCAAGAATAAGATAATAGAAAGTGACTGAATATAGAAAAATAGGGTCATAGCCAAGGATAAAACAATAAAGAAATGTCCTGAGGTAAAACAGGCCAAGACAAGAAGTAAATGGGGTGGGATTAATGGATAATGATTGGGGGAAGAGTGGATGATGGATGTTAAGTCCACGTGTTGGTGCTTAGCTAGAAACTTCCAGAAGGGTTTTTGGGGGTTCCGATAGGGTTCCAAAGGGGAAGTTCATATTCCAAAGGGTGGGGTGAGGATCGGAATCGGGGTTGGAGTTGGGATTGGAATCAGAGGGGACGGAAGTCGGGAACACCGGGGGTCTTGGGACTTGGCTTTAACTTATGTGTTGTGCCCTCCTCGATCGTCTGTCCCTAATTTCGGAAGGTCAAAAAGTTTACTGGAAACTAATCGGAAACTATGATGCAAATTAAGTCGATATTCATACTGGCGAATAGTCCAGTTGACTGGGAGATCATATACATGCGACTATCCTTGTACTATCTTTTGCCAGTCATAAAACAAGGAGAAGGAGAGTACAAGGGGTCAATATAAAGGAGAAAACAAGGGAGTGAGGTATGCGATGGTCCTGCGCGTCAGTTATCAAGGTAACAGAACCTTGACTTCGGAGTCTTCGGAGGTTCGGAATCGTGGAACCTCAGAATGTATGTCGGACCTCTGGAAATCTGTTATTCAGGCTTTGGGCAATCGGAAAGGTCCTGGAAATGGTGCAGGTGGTTGTGGGGTTTAATGGGGGTTTGTTTGGCTGCATGGGCCATAACAATGGATGGGAATAGGGAATGGGGATGATGAATGTGCCAAGCCAAGACTGATGTACCAAGTGTGCCAAAAGTGCTGGCCCGAGTAGAGGACTTTACAGAGGGAAGAGGAGACAAGGGGTCTAAGCCTAGTCGATACCCAGAATGAGGAAGTATGTACATGCATGTCTGTCAGGAGCCGGATACTGACGGACTTCGGTACTGCCGAAGGGTGTTGTCGAAAGGTCAGGCGGACTATGGCCAAGTCCTGCAGGCCAAGAGTAGTGGCGTTGGCTTCAACGTACTCGTGCGTTGCGCCCTACTTGCCGTGCGTGCCACTGTATTTGCGACAGACATATACTCAGGGGGATGCTGAAGATGCCGGCCTGAGTCGAGGACTTAACAGAAGAGAAGAAGGTAGAAGGGCCTAAGCCTAGTCGATACCCAGAATGAGGAAGTATGTACATCCATGTCCTACTTATATAGGTTAAGAAGCGACATGTGGAATAAGGAATGTGGGACAACAAGGTATGCAGAGCAATGTGGTTGTTGTCCACAACGAACAAAATTAGAACAAGGAATGCAAAGCGGGATAGAACAATAAAAGACAATATAATAGGATCATGACTTGAAATGGAACAATAGGGAGTGGCCGAATATAAAACAATGGGGTCGCGTCCGAGGATAATACAAGGACGGGGAGTCCCGAGGTGAAACGAACCGAGGAGTGCAAATGGCGAATGTGCCGAGCCAGGACCGGCGCACCAAGTGTTATGCAGGCAATGTGGCACTTGGTCGTGGATATGGGATGTTTGCTCGGTCGGCACTGCCGGCGGATGGGTCTCGGTACGTGGACTTGACAATGTCCTACTTATATAGGTTAAGAAGCAACATGTGGAATAAGGAATGTGGAACAATAAGGTATGCAGAGCATGTGGGGATATTGTCCATAATGAGTAAAATTAGAATGAAGGAATGTAGACGGGGATAGGATAATGAAAATAGAATAATAACAATGTGGCCAAGGATAGGACAATAGGGAGTGACCGACTATAAAAAAATAGGGTTGTGGCTGAGGATAAAACAATAGGGTTGTGGCTGAGGATAAAACAAGGACAGGATGTCCCAAGGTAGGACGGGTCAAGGAATAAGGAATGGACGGGGTAGGATTAATGGATGGTGAATGAGGTAGAGTGGATGAGGGATAGGGACAAAGAATGTGGATGGTGGATGTGCCAAGCTGAGACTGGCATACCAAGTGACTTGCATGCGGCGTGGGCACTTGTACATGGACATAGTCTGACTGCTTGGTTGGCACTGCCAAATTACTGATTCCTTGACCTGTCCTACCTTGGGACATCCTGTCCTTGTTTTATCCTCAGCCACAACCCTATTGTTTTATAGTTAGTCACACCCTATTGTCCTATCCTTGGCCACATTCCTATTATTCTATTTTCATTGTCCTATCCCTGGTTACATCCCTCCATTCTATTTTTGCTAATTGTGGACAATATCCCCACATGCTCTGCATACCTTATTGTCCCACATTCCTTATTCCACATGTCGCTTCTTAACCTATATAAGTAGGACATGCATGTACATACTCCCTCATTCTGGGTATCGACTAGGCTTAGGCCCCTTACCTTCCCTTCCCCCTGTAAAGTCCTCTACTTGGGCCAGCACCTTTGGCACTCTCTGAGTATCCCTTCTGTTCCAAATTGGTGGCACGCACGGAAAGTAGGGCACAACAAACAAGTATGTTGAAGCCAAAGCCCCTACTTTTGGCCTGCAGGACTTGGCCACTCCCCACCCACATCTTCGGCATTACCAATGCTTAACAATGACCGATAATAAACAAGTAGGAGTGTGAGTGAAAATAGAACAATAGAATGTGGCCAAATATAAAACAATAGGGCTGCAACTGAATAATAAATGAATAGTGAATGTCCTGAGGGGACACAGGTGAAGGGAAAAATGGGAAATGAAAGAATAATAAGGAATAGAAGGGGTGGGATGAGGAAAGTGAACCAAATGATGAACCAAATGTACCGAGCTAAGACCATGTACTAGTGAGGAATGACTTGTCACTGGTGTGTGGGATTAAGCAGTAAGGGTCATTCGGTTGGTACTACTGAGTAAACTGAAGCTCGGTATTGTGGGCTTGACACTTGTCACTAGTGTGTAGAATTAAACGGTAAGGGTCATTCAGTCAGCACTACCGAGTGAACCAAGGCTCAGTGTCATGTACTTGACAAGACCCCCTTACCTAAGCAGCAACTGTATAGCTACTGTGACTGTGACATAACAACCTGTCATAGCCAGCAAAGAAGATAAAAGAAGACTAATGAGAAAGGATTACAGTAAAAATATAAAAAGGGAAGATAAAGAAATGATTAAAGAAGTAACATATTGTCAGGATTCGGTAATGCCGAAATATTGGTTAAGTCTTGCAAACCATTCTGGAGTGGCTAGGCTTCAACATGCTCGTGTGTTGCGCCCTGCTGTTCTGTGCGTGCCACTAATTTGGATAGTAGGGGGAGTCTCATAAGGATGCTGAGGGTGTCAGCTCAAGAGAAGGACTTGAGAGATAGGAAACGGACAAAGGGGGGCGAACCAAATAGATATTCTGAGTGAGGAACTATCTACATACATCCCGCTACTTATATAGTTAAGAAGCAAGATGTGGAACAGGGTGGCATAAGGAATGGAAACAATAAGGTATGAAGAAACCACATGGAGGCATTGTCCACAGTGGTCAAGAATAGAATAAGAAATGTAAGCGAGATTAGAATAATAGAGTATGGCTGAGAATAAGATAATGAAGTGGTGGGCAAGAATATAACAATAGAGGATGACTGAAGATAAAACAATAGGCAGTGGCCAGGACAATGAGTGGCTGTCATGTTGTTCAGAGAGAACGGATCAAGGAGTGGATAGGGGATGAGGAACAATGAAGGGGATAGGATGAGAGGAGTGGTCCAGACGATGTACCGGGTATACCGAGCCAAGGCCATGTGGTAGTGTGAGATGATGTGGGCAAGGGCCGGTTGGTCGGTATTCCCGAGTGAGCCGGTACTCGGTGTTGCGGACTTGACACATATGTTGGAAATAGCAATCCAACACGTTGGCAAAGTCTAAGAGCTAAGACATTTCTTTTGTTCTTATTCATTCTGATTTTTTATTGAAAGACGAGATTATATTTCTTTTTATTCTATTGTATAACCCCTTGTAGTGGTCAAAAGACCAATGTATAGTTATAAGCCATTTTCTACATGAATAGTTCCTCAGCTGAAGTATCTGCACCTTTGACTGAGTACTCTTACTCTTTAGTGAACTTATGTCAAATCGATCCAATATATTCTATCAAAATAAGCAAAAGATATAAGGAAATAAAGGAAATAAGAGGGAGAAAAGGAAAGAAAAGGGAATAAACTGGTAGTCCCCTGACATTACCCCCTCTCTAAAATGTGGTAACCTGACACATGGACATAGACACACCTGGTCCACCAAATATATGCAAGGGATACCAAACCAAACCAATATATAGAGCCTACCAAAGGGTGCCTGAGATAGCCACTGAACAGGTACATGAGCATACCCATTTAACATAGGGGATGGAGACTGGCCAGCCAGGGGACATAGGTCATGCATGTCAAGTGACTCTGTAAGCCTTCAGCTAGCTTTGGCAGTGTGGATACATGTGGGCAACATAGATGGTGACCACATATGGCCCTCACAGCTCATTCAGGCATAACCTCAGTCAGTAACAAAGAGCAGTGTGTTGCAGGGAGCATGTCACATGGTTTCCAGATGCAATGGAAAACTGTTGCAAATGCAGATGCAGACTGAGCTGCATGATAAACATGGCTTCATGACTTCCCAGTACTCCCAAAATTGGTGATGGCATGAATGTGCCTGGGATTGGCTGTGGACAGATGTAAAAGTGTTGGCAGATGTCATTGGTGATAAACAAATTGTGGCAATTTGCCAATTCCTGTGTCCATCACTGTGACACTGTAATAGCACATGCAGTAGAGATGGTGGGCATGCATTGGTCAAGTTATAATGCATGTTGAATGCCAACTCACATCACTTCCTCTAATACCCTATGTTGCAGTCCATGCAGGAGTGAGGGCATGTGTGGTGGCAACTGTACTGGGCACCAAGAATGAGTAGGAGGGCATGTGCATACAGGTCATCATTGGCAGTGTGATGGCATCCAAAGTGGTACTAGCAGAGTGGATAGAGTCACCATGGAGGGGCTGGGCTGCAACATGTCAAGGTGCTGGCATTGTGTATAAGGAGGGAGCATTCAGTATGCATTGGCAGTGGTCACAACTTTTCAGTATATGTCCAACAGCAGGCAGAAGGTGTGGGAAACACAAACCAGTTTGTACCACCCCTGGCCAGCTTTGGGACGACAAATGACTTAGAGGTGGGAGTGAGACCCAGCAGCTCCTCAGGTCCCAAACAAGCCAGGGTAGACAGCAGCAACTAGTGAGTATTGTGGTACATGGCCAGCTCCACAACATCTCATTCACATTGTCTTCCCATGGGTCATCGAAGCAGGGAAGGTGATGCAGGGGAGGAATTGCCTCCAGGTTAAAGGCAGAATGCTCAGTGTCATCAATCTTCAAATGCTGCATCGCTATCTCATTGGAGAAGCCTCCATGGCTGGTAGCAGGCATAGTGGGTCACAGTTGCAATCATGAGTGTGGACTGAGCTGCACAACAAGTACAGCTTATACAATTTTCTAGGGCATTCCCAAAATTGGCAGCAGCGGTGGGGAACAATTGTAGGAGTGCTGACTTAGTGGTAAAGCCAGGTTCTGATTGAAGCATATGGTGCTCTCATACACCAATAAATCTTTTGGGAATCATCATGCTAGGCAAAAACATGGGTGCAGATGCTGCTGAGGGGAGGCTTGTAAGCAACATTGATGGTGACTCTGTGGGGCCATCATAGCTCATCTAAGCATGTCTATGGTCAACAACAATGGCTGGAAGGTCATGGTATTAGAGTGCAAAAGTGAAAACTGTGTCATTATGTAATCTAAATTCAAACTCAGCTCAAAACATCGAAGGTGTAATACATAAAACAAGTCATATCTGGCCAAATACTAGTCATGTATAAATGGAAACATAAAAGGGGACTTCAGTGCATCTGAACACACCCCCTCAATGAAGTCTCCCTTCATTTTTGCAAACTCCCAAGCCTGTCCTACACTTCTCATGTTTCATCTTAACAAGTCCCTTTGTGAACACATCTGCAACCATCTCATCTGTAGGCACAAATTAGAGCTTGAGCAATTTCTTCTTAACTTTCTCCCTGAGCCAATGGTACATCACATCAATGTGCTTTATTCGAGAGTGATGTTCAGGATTCTTGGACACAGCAATTTCAGGCTGGCTATCACAGTAAATGGTGAGTTGTGGGATATGATGGCCAAGCTCAGTGAGCAGCTGTTTCAACCACATGGCCTCCCATCCTGTAAAATTGGCTGCCATATACTCAGTATCAGAGGAGGATGTGGCCACAGTTGGTTGTCGCTTGCTGCTCCAGCTCACTGCAGCTCCTCCAATGAAGAAGGCATAACCAGTTGTTGACCGCCTTCTGTCCTTATCCCCAGCATAATTTGTATCACAGTAGGCCTGGAGCATTGGCTGGGGACAAGGGCTAGGAGGACCATAGGTCAATCCAAGATCTGCAGTGCCTTTGAGGTATTTGAGCATATGTTGGACAGCCTTCCAATGGCCTAGACCAGGATTTGAGTTAAACTGGCCAAGTTCACCCACAGCATGTGCAATATCTGGTCTGGTCTCAACAGCAAGATAATTCAGGCATCCAACTGCAGCAAAATATGGGATGCCCTTCATTGCCACTCTCTCATCTTCAGACTATGGGCAGAGGTCTTTGGAGAGACGACAGCCTGGATCAAGAGGTGTGGAAACTGTTTTGCAATTCTCCATATTGAATTGCTTGAGAACATCCAAGATATACTTGTGCTGGTTGATGTGAAGTGCCCATTTGGCTCTGTCTCTGTGTATTTCAAGTCCAACAATGTACCGTGCAGGTCCCATGTCTTTCATCTTAAAGTGTTTTGCAAGCTCGGCCTTGATTTTGTCAAGATGTGTTCGACTGTTACAGGCAATGAGCTGGTAATCAACATAGACTGGGATGTAGAGTTTGATAGTGCCTTGCTGCTGGTACATGTAGAGACAGGAATCGACCTTGGATCTGCTGAATTCCATCTGGTGAAATGCCTGGTCTAACTTGGCATGCCATCTGTTTCCTCCTTTCCTGGTCCCATAGATAGCTTTGTGCAGTTTCCCAACCTTGTCTCTCTGCCTGTATCCATCTGGAAGTTCCATGTAGACCTCTTCTTCAATATTGCCATTAAGGTAGGCAGGTTTGAAGTCAACTTGGTCTAATTCCAGATCTTCTAATGCAGTGATGGCCAGGAGCACTCTAAGGGTGTTGGATCTCACAACAGGGGCAAATGTTTCTGTGAAGTCAATGCCTGCCTTTTGAGAATAACCCTTGGCCACCACTCTGGACTTAAAGCAGTCAATGGCACTATCAGGGAGCTTTTTCAGCTTGAATATCCATTTGGAGCCAATGGCCTTCTTGCCAGGAGGGAGATCCATCACAGTCCACACATTGTTGTTCATCAGCGACTGATATTCATCTCCACAAGCTTCCTTCCACCATGGTGCATCAATTCAAGACATGGCTTCTTTATAGGTGAGTGGTTCTGGGAGATCTGGAGCATCACTGAGGCAGACAAGTTCATAAAGTGGGTGCTGAGGAAATGTCATGGCAAAGTCAGCCTGTTCCACCCCCTCATTCTTAGCAACCACCTCTTCATTCTCAGCAACCACCTCTTCATTCTCAGCAACCACCTCTTCATTCTCAGCAACCACCTCTTCATTCTCAGCAACCACCTCTTCATTCTCAGCAACCATCTCTTCATTCTCAGCAACCACCTCTTCATTCTCAGCAACCACCTCTTCATTCTCAGCAACCACCCCCTGATTTGGATCCCTCTGACGAGGAACAGGAGGAGGATTACGATACTGGGCAGCATTTGGGACTAGCCACCAAGGTCGAGGTGGGGCCCATAACCTGTTGAGGTGAAAAGAACGACCAGACTGGGGTTTGAACCCAGGGCTATAGCGAATATAGCTATGGTGTCAACCACTACACCATCTAGTCCACATGGGTAACCTTTCAGGTTGACTCCTTGAGTGAAGAATGTGTGTTGTAGGTGAATGAATGAATGGATTGATATGCCTCGTCTATAGGCGCTTAATTTCGTGTTTAAGTGATGCACAAATGGAGCAGATATAGGCAGAATATGATGCAGAAGATGTAAAGACAAAGTGGAACACCAAGCAGTGGCCAAGGAGGGTCCTAAGGAGGGTCCTAAGGGTCCTAGAGGTCAGAAAAATGGTCCAAATGGCACCAGTTACTCCCCAACAACTTCAGAACTTCCGGGCTCAGAATAGAATGGCCCAACCTCGCTGCAGATCAGGTGAACTGTTAAGAATCTGCAGACCACACATTCCAGCACCCAAGGATGACAAGAGGCCTCAGTCAACCAGCAAACTAGTCAAAGACTAGGCCAGGGGTGTGGCTTTACAACACTAGGCAATGAGGAAAAATCCTGTCCTACCACTGGCTGGCTGAAGTCCTTAGGAGGTTGTTGAGCAACTGCTGGGAGAAGCTGAGGGGAAGGAAAGGGAAAAGAGAGCTATAATAGGGCAAAAAAGAGAAGTTGGTGTGATTGTTGAGGTGCTTTTATAGTGCCTAGATGGGCTCTGATCAGGGATCAGTTGCTGGCCAATGATAGAGGGCCTAGATAAGTACAAAACACAATAGGTGGTGTTATGTAGATGTCTATAGATAAAGCATGGGGCCTATAACCTGTTGGAGCACAAAAGTGAAAACTGTGTTATTATGTAAGCTAAATTCAAACTCAGCTCAAAACATCGAAGGTGTAATACACAAAACAAGTCATATCTGGCCAAATACCAGTCATGCATAAATGGAAACATAAAAGGAGACTTCAGTGTATCTCAACACATGGGGAGTGGGTCATATATGTCCAGATGGTTTGCAACAGAGGCCTGGGAGCATGATGCATGGGAGTGATAATGGTCACACAGTCAGGTGGAAAGAAACCCTCATGCTTGTTGGCAGTCACAGTAGGGTGGCCAAAGGGGAGGGACAGGTGCAGCCAGGGATGATCATTTTGGCCTCTTGAACTTGTTGCAATCAATGTTGAGGTGAAAAGAACAATCAGACTGGGGTTTGAACCCAGGGCTATAGCATATATAGCTATGGTGTTAACCACTACACCATTTAGTCCACATTGGTAACCTTTCAGGTTGACTCCTTGAGTGAAGACATGTGTGTCTATACAAGTTGAGTTCAGAGCCTTAGTAAGTTATCAGATTCCCAATACTACTCATAGAGCTCTGTATGTATAACATCTTATTTTGTAAGACATTAATTAGAGATATGAATAGTATGTGGGATCAGACAATCTAACAACTAGGTGAGAACAAGGGTGCTGTTCAGAGTGGTCAGGTGTGAGCACCACTAATGGGAGTGCACAATGCAGTATATGCTCTGTGATAGGATGTTGCTGTATCCCAGAGTCAGATAAGGATGAGAAATCTTCACAGCCAGCCCAGTTGTTGGGGACTATGGACTACAGGTGGGTGTATGGGCATTGGCACCATGGGTGCATGTCAAGTGAGTTGCAGCAGTTGCCCACAGCAAACTGCAAGATGAGATGTGTGTCAAGCACAGACTTATGTTGCTTCAATGCAGGGCCTCCAAGTTAAACAGTGGGAACAAGCAGGAAGGTGTGTGCATGCAGCCATAGTCTGTTATTGCAAGAGTATTCCAATAAAGATTAATGAGATCTCATATAGCCATGCAAAATGTTCTTATTGATTCTGATCCAGATCGTTTGACCAAAGATAAAGATAATATTTAAGGGGGGTCTTGTCAGGCATCTCATCCATTACATACCCATTCAACAGGTCTTCAGACCCATTGTGGAGAGTGGCTTCCAGTCTTTGGACCAGTTACCTAAGCAGACTTTGGTTCACTTATGAGAGTGCTGCTGGCACTTATTTAATCCTGTGGATTATTATGGGTGAAAATGGTTGTTATTTTACACTACAGAACTAGCCTCTATTTGTACTAATTCTAAGCAAATTATGTAACCTCCTGATAAGGCAATTCCTTCCTGAAGCTAATGGAAGTGTTTGGAAGGATTTGGAAGGTCCTGGAAGCCTGTGAGATCGCTATGTCACCATTGTAGTCACTTAACAATAAAAGAAATATAATATTCTCACAACTGGTACTCTTGTGACTGGTTATGTCACAAAATATTAATATTATGTAAGTCATGCTTCTGGACTGACCTTTTAGGTAATTTTTATTATATAAGCCCAGGAATTTGTTATACATTGTGGACTGAGAACTTGAGCCTGGAGTTAGAGTCACTTTCATAAATTTAGGTAATTGGCTCCATAGTTGTTATACATTGTGGGTCTACACATTGAAAGGTGAAAATATAGATGTTTTTATGGTTTTCTGTAGGCTCAATCTCCTTGATAATTAAGAGTTAATTACTGGAGGTAATGCACTCTTAATTCTGATATTGCAAGGTGCCCAATGCAAGCATAGCATCATAGAAGTGGCACAGGCTGGGCCAGCCACTGTCCTCATCAAACATGTTCACTTTTGAGATGCATAGTTCATTTATATGTACTTTATCATATTTCATTGTCTTTTTCTTCTCCCAATCCCTGTGTAAAATATTTCACCTATCTGATGTCATTGTTAGAGAACAGAGGATGTGTCAAGTCTACAATACCAAGCTCCAGTCCACTTGGAAATACCAACCAACCAACCCTTACCCACACAC
This sequence comes from Gomphus sp. MG54, assembly GCA_003314385.1. Lineage (NCBI taxonomy): Eukaryota > Fungi > Basidiomycota > Agaricomycetes > Gomphales > Gomphaceae > Gomphus > Gomphus sp. MG54. Next base: position 13,509 of record QLPG01006289.1, read on the forward strand.
CAGTGACAAGTCATTCCTCACTAGCACTTGGTCTTGGCTCGGTACATTCAGTACATCATCTGGTTCACCCCTCTCATCCCATCCCCTCTATCCTTACTATTCTCTGTTTCCCCATCCCTTCCCTTACCTATTTCCTTTTGGGCCATTTGTTATTCATTTATTATTTGGCCACAGCCCTATTGTTTTATCTTCAGCCACTTTCTATTGTTCTATTCTCATCCACTCTCTCATTATTTGATTCTCAGCCATACCTCATTATTCTATTCTCACTTACATTTCTTATTCTATTCTTGATCACTGTAGACAATACCTCCACATGATTGTTCATACCTTATTGTTTTCCATTCCTTATGCCACCCTGTTCCACATCTTGCTTCTTAACCTATATAAGTAGTGAATGTATGTAGATAGTTCTTCGCTCTGAATATCAACTTGGTTCATGTTCTCTAGTCCTCCCTCTTTCTGTCTAAAGTCCCTTACTCAGGCCGACACTCTTTGCACCCTCCCAGGTCCTTCTTCTGTCCAAATTAGTGGCATGCATGGAACAGCAGGGTGCAATGCATGAGTACATTGAAGCCTAGCTACCGTGATTGGTCTGCAGGACTTGGCTGACTCCTGTCTACACTATCGGCATTACCGAGACTTAACAGTATATTCAGAGTGACACTGCTTTCTGTGCCTTTTCAGTTCTTACAATTATGCCCCCACATACTAGATCATCAACCTGTATCGAAGATAATCAGCTCACCCCTATGGTTCATCAATGAAGGGAGCATAAGGCCTCTGGTACTCCACCCCTTCTCATTGGTTACACCTTGCCAGCAATCAAACTACAGTGTCTCACCTCTCTTTTTGAGAAAGAGCCACATATCAAAGAGGTAGTTGACAATGACATTGAATACATAGACAATGACAATGGCAACCAAGAACCCAATCTGGTAGAGGATGAACTCAGCTTGGTACACTATGATGTAGATGCCAAAACCGAGGAACAGCCTCCACAAAGTCAGCAGGCAGACATGCCTGAACCTCCTTGCACTCTGGTAGCTGTGCTTCCTCAACCCATGGCTGCACCCTATCAGCCTGTGGCCACACCTCTGCAACCTGCAGCCACACCACCTCAGCCCATGGCTGTACTACTGCAAGCCAGGAAACCCCCCCAAGCAAGGCCAGCCCTACAGGCCAGGCAGGCTCCACAATCCAGGCCACCTCCTAGGGCCAGGGCCCCAATAAACCCAGCCAATAATAATAACCTTTTGAACACCATCCTCAAACTCAGCAGAACTGCCCAAAATCACCAACAGGATGGTCAAGCTGCCAGGATTTGAGAACCAGAACCCTTCAATGGGACCAATCCAAAGAAGTTAAAGGGTTTCATCTTCGTTTACAGAATGAATTTCTGCACTTGGCCTAACTTGTTCCCCAATAATAGGCAAAAATTCAACTACATGGTTTCCTACATGAAAGGAATGGCTCTGGAATGTTTTGAGTCTTACCTGATAGGTAACCCAAACATGGAACCTCACTGGACAAGTGATTTGGAGCTATTCATCAATGAGTTACAGATCAATTTCGGCTCATGGGACAAATGAGCCGATGCCAAAAGGCTCTCAAAAAGCTAACCATACAGGACAATTATAAGGCTACAAGATTTTTTGTAGAATTTTACAGGCTTGTGGCTCTTGTTGACTACAATGACAATGCTCTCCTCCACAAGGCATACATGGCACTGCCAAAATGCATCAAAGATGGCCTCATCCACTTCGACAAACCCTGCACACTTGACAACCTTTGAAACCATGTTCAAAAGATCAACATGAGATGTTGGGAATGAAAGGCTAAACAGACTGTGGAGGGCAGTAACAAGCCAAAGAAAGATATGAAATTGGACAAGCCTGGTAACAGATCTACCCTGGACAACTGCTAGCGAAATAACAGCAATGATAACAGCAGCAACAAGGACACGTCTAAGAACAAGGATGGTAAAACATCTCAGCCCAATCTACCCAAGTATACCAAGACCCTTGGCAAGGACAGCAAGCTCCTCCCAACCAAATGACAAAGATGCATGGACAACAACCTGCATCTCCTCTATGCTGCCAGTAATCATAAAGTTTCCAAATGCGCCAAGGCAACCAAAGCCCATGTGACTACCACTCCCAACTCCATCCCCCAGGTAACTGATGCCTCAGATGTCAATGCTGAGGACTCAGCAACAGTGACTGAAAACTAGGCTGCCATCCATTAGCCTCTAAGTATACCAAGAGTTGCATTGACTCAGCAGATGCCAGTAGTGAGGTTTAGATCAATGCTTCTATGTCTCTTCACTCTCTTTTAATTCTTTCTGTCCTCTGATTGGGTGCTGAAAACTCTTGGCAACCCACCTTGCATGCTTGATTGTATCAGCATCTGTTCATAGTTACCCCTTTTTTTTATTCTCTGTTAGAATTACTTGATCCAGTACTGCTAATTCAGTTATTACTGAATATATAGACATGTCTACTAGATCTTCCGTCAGGACAATCTCAGTCTACCCATCTGTCTGTCATGTCACTAGACCTGTCGGTCGGCAATATTCAGTCACAACTTGCTCACCCGCTATAATCTGTTGATTATCAGGGTATTGGGCAGTATTACATTCCATCATGCTACTAACACTTTTAGGTACATCCCGATGGCCTTGGCCCAGTCAGCACTTGCCACTGCTCCAAAAGCCTCACCCAGGATCCTGTTCCATTGCTAGAAGCTCTGCTAATAGCCCTAGTCAATGCAACTGCCACTGTGCATGCTTGTATACCAGAACGGCTGGCAAGCTTTTTAGCTGGGACCTCTTGGTCAGCGGCACCATTTGGTACATTTGGCCAAGGTCTCTTCCATCCATCCCCATCCATTTTGCTTCATCTGCTGTGAATATTCACATTATATGCTCTCACCACTCTTTTTCTGTTCTTCTCAGCTAGAAGCCGACACTTTACTAGACAGTGGGATGTCTACCTAAAAGGGGGGTGGCAACTAGCTAGGAATCCATCGAACTGTGAAATCTCCCCTCCCAAAGACATCCCTGTCCCAAAACTTCCTTCTATTCACCCCATTCTATTCCTGCCCAACCTTCATTCCCTCTATTCTGACCTTAATTCCCATCCACCCATTCCTGACACCTGTCCCAGTCCATCCATCACTCTCTATTTTTCCTCCATTCATCACACTGAGACAACCGAATGCCTTAGCACATCTCACTTGTCCTTCTATCCCTTATGCCTCTATTCTATTTCTTTTCTTAT
>QLPG01006290.1:0-15187 GCA_003314385.1 Gomphus sp. MG54
CCTTCAGATGACTTTGATGGTACTGAAATCAACAATGATCCTGCACATTCACTAGAGTCTTTACAGAAACTCTATAGATGATCATCATGCACTGTTTCTTCAGCAGGCTCTAGTGTTACATGAATGCCTATTAGTGCATAGATTTTTATTTCCTTTGATCTTGCTGAAAACTATTATTTTTTCACAGAAAAGGGCTTGACATGCAACAGTGTATTTGCCATGAAAAATTTATACAAATCTCTGTCAGGGGACAGCCCTGAGGGCCTATTTCCTTATTCCTATTTCCCCTGCATTCACCTTTAATTCCTTTCCCTTTATTCTATTCTCCCTTTCTGTCAGGGTACAACCCTGAGGGTCTATTCCCTTTTCCTTAGTCTCCTTATATTTTCCTTAATTTTCCTATATTCCCTCCCTACCTGATTCTCCTTTTCCCTTATTCATTTTACTGGCTATTCCCCACTATTTGTACTTGTTGTGACACAGTAGCTATATAGCTAGTGATTAGGTAAGGGGATCCTCACTCAGTTCTCTTTGGATCCCCTCTACCTAAGTCTGAGAAGCACTGTGGGTAGGCTTTGGGTTATAGTCCCAGAGTCAGGCCTAGGAGGATGTCCAGGGCTGGTGTTGGGCATTGAGAATGCTGACCATGTGCTGAGCCAAGTGCTATTGCAATAGTGCCAGCTTCACAATGTTGGCGGGAATCAGCCAAGTCCTGGAGACCAATCAGGGTGGCTTGGCTTCAATGTACTTGTACATTGCACTCTACTTTCTCTGCATGCCACTGATTTCTAACAGAAGAAGTACCTGTGAGGGTGCCAAGAGTGCCAGCCTGTTACGATGTGAAGGAATGATGTAATCATAATCAAATGTAATATCTCCCAAAGGTAAATAATGGCAAGGTTCAGAGTAGGGTACAGCTTCAACTTGTATGTTGTGCCTACCAGATCGCACTTGTCCCTAATTTTGGAATAGTGAGACAGAAGGAAGGCTTAGTCAAGATCAAAGTTGATTGTCTGACTGAGGACTGAACTACTGAATGTATAAGATCTTTATACTACTTTCAAATCTATGAGGAGTTGACTAGATTCCTATAATAGATGAGAAAGCCGAGGATTGTGAAAAGTGAGAACAGAAATACTATGTCCCAATCTTGATCTTCTCCATGACATTGAGGGGTGACATGTCACCCCAATTCCCAACAGAGTTACCCTATAAGGAACATAGTAGTGTATTGGATATAAGAGATAGAATGGAATTGAGAATAAATAAAAGTGGAGCAGAATGTAAATGAAAGGATATTAGATATAAATGAAGTGAGAATGGAATTGCAAGCATATGGAGTTTGACGTAAATGAGTAGAGTGTATTGACAGGAGCATGTGATGCCAAGATGGATACATGAGGTGCATATAGTCTGTGGGCTGAGGGCATAATAGTTGAATAGGTGAGTGAAGGTGTAGTTGGGCTGAGTGGGCTAAAATGAATAGTCGGGCATGCCAGCATATGGTTCCTAACACGGCCTGAGAGAGGACTTCAGATGGGAAGAGAGAAGACAAGGAGGCTTATGCCAAGTTGATATCCAGAATGCAAAACCATCTATATACATGGGCTACTTATATAGGTTAAGAAGCGAGATGTGGAGTCTGGGTGGCATAAGGGATGGAGAACAATAAGGTATAGAGTGTCAAGTCCACGTACCGAGGTCCCGATTATTCACCAGTGCCGACCGAACAACCATCCTACGCCCATGTACAAGTGTCCACGCAGCATGCATAACACTTGGTACACTGGTCTAGGCTTGGCACATCCGCCATCCACATTCCTCGGTCTGTTTCACCTCAGGACTTCCTGTCCTTGTACTATCCTCAGCTACCAGCCTTGTTTTATAGTCTGGCACCTCCTATTGTCCTATCTTCGGACATATTCTATTATCCTGTCTTTTATTGTTCTATCCCCGCTTTGCATTTCCTTGTTCTAATTTTGTTCATTGTAGACAATGACCACATGCTCTGCATACCTTATTGTCCCACATTCCTTATTCCACATGTCACTTCTTAACCTATATAAGTAGGACATGGATGTACATACTTCCTCATTCTGGGTATCAACTAGGCTTAGGCCCTTCTACCTTCTTCTCTTCTGTTAAGTCCTCGACTCAGGCCGGCATCTTCAGCATCCCCCCAAGTATCTGTCTGTTGCAAATACAGTGGCATGCACGGCAAGTAGGGCGCAACGCACGAGTACGTTGAAGCCAACACCACTACTCTTAGCCTGCAGGACTTGGCCATAGTCCACCCGACCTTTCAACAACACCCCTCGGAAGTACCGAAGTCCGTCAGTATCCGACACTTGACATAGAGACCATATGTAGGCATTGTCTACAATGATCAATAATAGAATAAAAAATGTAAACAAGAATAGGATAATGAAGATAAGATAATAGAAATGTAGCCAAGAATAAGATAATAGATGTTAAGATTAGGGTATGTGATTTAGTCCAGTGTTAAGTCTCGGTAATGCCAATAGTGCAGGTGGGAGTTGGCCAAGTCCTGTAGACTGATCAAGGTGGCTAGGCTTTAATGTACTCATGCATTGCACCCTGCTGTTCTGTGCATGCCACTAATTTTGACAGAAGAAGGACCCAGGAGGGTGCTGTCAAGTACATGTACCAAGATTCTGGTAATTCGGCAAAACAGTCATCCTATGTCCACATACAAGTGCCCATGCCATATGCAAATCACTTTGTATGCCAGTCTTGGCTTGGCACATCTGCCATCTACATTTCCTTGTCCCCTCTTACCTCGGGACATCTTGCCATTGTTTTATCCTTGGCCATGACCCATTGTTTTATAGTTGAACACTCCCTATTGTCCTATCCTTGGCAACATTCTGTCAAGCATTGGTTACTGACGGACTTCGATACTACCGAGGGGTGTTGGCAAAAGGTTGGGCGGACTATGGCCAAGTCCTACAGGCCAAGAGTAGTGGCATTGGCTTCAACATACTCATGCATTGCGCCCTACTTGCCGTGCGTGCCACTGTATTTGCCACAGATAGATACTTGGGGGGATGCTGAGGATGCCGGCCCGAGTCGAGGACTTAACAGAAGAGAAGAAGGTAGAAGGGCCTAAGCCTAGTTGATACCCAGAATGAGGAAGTATGTACATCCATGTCCTACTTATATAGGTTAAGAAGCGACATGTGGAATAAGGAATGTGGGACAATAAGGTATGCAGAGCATGTGGTTGTTGTCCACAACGAATAAAATTAGAATAAAGAATGCAACATGGGGATAAAACAATAAAAGATAGGATAATAGAAATGTGTCCAAGGATAGGACAATAGGAGGTGCCAGACTATAAGACAAGGCTTGTAACCGAGGATAGTACAAGGGCAGGAAGTCCTGAGGTGAGAAGGGTCGAGGGGTGGGGACAGGGAGTGTGGATGGTGGACATGCCGAGCCGAAACCAGTGTACCAAATGTTATGCATGCCACGCGGGTATTTGGTCGTGGATATGGGGTAATTACTCGGTCAGCATTGCCGAATAGACGTGTCTCGGTACGGTACTTGACACTGAGCCAAGGTATGCTGGTCTTGGCTCGGCACATCTACTATCCACATTCCTTGTCCCTATCCTTCATCCACTCTGCCCCTTTTACTATCCTTTAATCCTACCCCGTCCACTCCTTATTCCTCACCCCACCTCACCTCAGGAATCCTGTCCCTGTTTTATCCTCGGCCACAACTCTATTGTTTTATAGTCAGGCACTCTCTATTGTCCTATCCTTGGCCACACTCCTATTATTCTATGTTTTATTGTTCTATCCTCATTTACAGTTCTTTATTCTAATTTTACTCATTGTGGACAATATCCCCACATGCTCTGCATACCTAATTGTTCTACATTCCTGATTCCACATGTTGCTTCTTAACCTATATAAGTAGGGCATGCATATACATACTTCCTCATTCTGGGTATTGACTAGGCTTAGGCCCCTTGTCTCCTCCTTCCTCTGTAAAGTCCTCTATTTAGGCTGGTACTTTTGGCACCCCCTGAGTACTTTCTCTGTCCCAAATTGGTGCCATGCATGGCAAGTAGGGCACAATGCATGAGTATGTTGAACCCAAAGCCACTACTTCTGGCCTGCAGGACTTGGTTATTCCCCATCTGCATCCTCGGCATTACCAAAGCTTGACAGTATACCCAGAATCAAACTACTTCCTGTGCCTTCATTTCTTATGAATATGGTCTCACAAGACACCTTTTTAATGGTCCTTCTATCTTCTTATTTGGAACCGGGTTCTCTTGTAACCCTTTCTAACTGCTTTGATTCAGGATCTGCTTATAGTTTCATTGGATCATCTTACTCCTGGAAAGGTCCCAGTACCTCAACCAACCCAGTTCTGCTCAATTCTCCAACAACACCACTAGTGCAGTCATTACCGAATCCACAGAATTGACAACTAGTTGTCTACCAAGACAATCTACACCCCAGCATTTTTGACCAAGTACCAGTATAGATTTGGAAACCATCCACTTCAGAAGAATTTCAGTCTTTCCTACCAACTGGGAGGCAACACCCCACCCTCGGCATCCTGTCCAGCATGCTTGATCAATCAGCATCAGCTCACAGTTTATTTGAAAATTTCCTTTATGATTATGATCCTTCTTAGAACCCTTCTTGTTCTAGTACTGCTTGCTAACCACATAGACATGTCAACTAGATCTTCCATCTGGACAATCTCCATCCACCTCTCCATCTGTCATGTCACTAGATCTGTGGTTGGCAAAATTCGGTCCCAACTCGCTCACCTGCTATAATCCATTGATTAACAGGGTATTAGGCAGTATTATGTTCCGTCATGCCACTAACACCTTTAGGTGCATCCCAATGGCCTTGGTCTAGTCAGCACTTGCCACTGTTCCAAAAGCCTCACCCAGGATCCTGTTTCATCACTGGAAGCTCTGCCAATAGCCCTAGTTAATGCAACTGCCTCATGCATGCTTGTATAACAGAATGGCTGGCAAGTTTTTAGCTGGGACCTCTCAGTCAGCAGTGCCACTTGGCACGTTCAGCCAAGGTCTCTTCTGTCCATCCCCATCTGTTCTCATTTCATCTGCTCTGAACATTTGCATTTTATGCTCTCACAACTCTCTTCTGTTCTTCTCGGCTAGAAGCCAATACCTTTAGTAGACGGTAAGACATCTACCTAAAAGGGGGGGTGGCAACTAGCTAGATATACTTTGAACTATACAATCTCCCCTCCCAAAGACATCCCTCTCTTGAAAAACCCCTCCATTCACCCATCTCCACTCTCCATCCCATCCTTATCTTCCTCTGTTCCCTCAGTCCTGACCCTAATTCCTCTCTGTACCATCCTTATCTTCCTCTGCTCCCTCAGTTCTGACCCTACATTATCATGACACTCTTTGACCACTCCCAAATACATCCCTCTCATTCTACTATCAACCTCTCTCTCCTCCCGTTTATTATGACCGAATCTGCCAAACTGTCAGGAGTCAGATACTGATGGACTTCGGTACTGCCGAGGGGTGTTGTTGAAAGGTCGGGCGGACTATGGCCAAGTCCTGCAGGCCAAGAGTAGTGGCGTTGGCTTCAACGTACTCGTGCGTTGCACCCTACTTGCCATGCGTGCCACTGTATTTGCAACAGACAGATACTCAGGGGGATGCTGAAGATGCCGGCCCGAGTCGAGGACTTAACAGAAGGGAAGAAGGTAGAAGGGCCTAAGCCTAGTCGATACCCAGAATGAAGAAGTATGTACATGCATGTCCTACTTATATAGGTTAAGAAGCGACATGTGGAATAAAGAATGTGGGACAACAAGGTATGCAAAGCATGTGGTTATTGTCCACAACGAGTAAAATTAGAATAAGAGATGTAGGGCAGAAATAGAACAATAAAGGATAGAATAATAGGATGTGCCCTAGCACAATAGGAAATGCCTGATTGTAAAACAAGGCCATAACCAAAGATAACACAAGGGCAGGGAGTGCCGAGGTGAGGCGGACCGAGGAGTGAGGAGTAGGCGTAGGAATGAGGGGTGTGACAGATATGTGCATCTGGCTGAGAACAACTCATTGAATGGTTCGTACTTGGTTACTAATGGAGTATTTTAGTCGGTACCGCTGAGGTATCGGGTCCTCGGTACGTGTACTTGACACGAACACTCAAGCATGATCACTTGCCTTTATTTTCTTATCTTCAGTCAAAAAAAAAAAGGTTTATTAAAGAGACTACTTTAAATCTCATCTTTATTCCTGTCAAGCCCACGATACTGAGATCTGGTTCATTCAGTAATACTGACCAATCGACCCTTACCATTTAATCCCACACCAGTGACAAGTCATTCCTTACTAGTATGTGGTCTCACCTCCATACATTCGGCTCATCATTTGGTTCACTTTCCTCATCTCACTGTTGAGGTGAAAAGAATGACCAGACTGGGAATTGAACCCAGGGCTATAGCAAATATAGCTATGGTGTTAACCACTACACCATCTAGTCCACATGGGTAACCTTTCAGGATGACTCATATAATGAAGACCACTTCATATTGAGTGACAGAGCCCTAGTTGGTTATCAGATTGTCAATACTACTCATAGAGCTCTGTGTTGTCTTAGAAATTCATTAAGACTCATGAGGCATGAATAGTATGTGGGATTAGACAACCCAACACTCACCCCTTCTATTCATTGTTATTCTTTCATTCCCCTTCCTTCCCTGTAACCAATCCCCTTTGGGACATTTACTACTTGCCTATTATTTGGTCATGGCCCTATTGTTTTATATTTGGCCATTTTCCATTGTTCTATTCTCGCTCACTCTTTTGTTCTCGGTCATACTTCATTGTTCTATTCTTGCCCACATTCCTTGTTCTATTCTTGACCATTGTGGACAATACCTCCACATGATTCTTCATATCTTATTGTTCTCCATTCCTTGTGCTACCCTGTTCCACATCTCGCTTCTTAACCTATATAAGTAGCAAATGTATGTAGATGGTTCTTTATTCTGGAGATCAACTAGGTTTATGCCTTCTTGTCCTCCCTTCTCCTGCCTAAAGTCCTTTACTTGGGCCGACACTCTCAGCACTCTCCCAGGTATCTCTTCTGTCCCAAATCAGTAGCACACATGGAAAGTAGGGTGCAACACATGAGCATGTTTAAGCCAAGCTACTACGACTGGCCTGCAGGACTTGGCCACTTCCTGACAGCATCGTGAAACCAGCACTATTACTATAATGCTTGGTCCACACATTGTCGGCAGTACCAGTGCCTGACAATTCCCCATATCCTCATCATCCTCCCTCCGCTTCCCTTTTTCTTTACCTCCCTCCACATCCATCTGATAATCCCCATCATCTCTCAATTCATCCTCCTCCCTTCCTGAATCTCCTGTATCCCTGGAACCTCCTGGATTCCTCTCCACCATAAGGAGTAGGATGTTAATCATCCTCTCCTGATCCCTCAGGAGCACCTCCGGCAGCTCCACCACCTGCCTTCTTCCTGAAGACTTGGAACTTGGACCATGGGGATCCTCCCACTTGGCTGTATAGTACAGGCCTGTCTAGGCCTCTTCTTTAGGGGCTCCTCCACCTCTTCAGTCTCATCCTCGCTTTCTGTCAGGCTTCGGTATTGCTAAGGGGTCAGGCAGATAATGGCCATGTCCTGCAGGCCAGGAGTAGTGGCTTTGGCTTCAACATACTTGTGTGTTGCACCCTACTTGCCATGCATGCCACCAATTTGGGACAGAGGGAATACTCGGGGAGTGCTGAAGGTGCTGGCACGAGTAGGGGACTTTACAGAGGAAGGAGAAGGTAAGTGGCCTAAGCCTAGTCGATACCCAGAATGAGGCAATACAGTATGTACATGCATGCCCTACTTATATAGGTTTAAGAAGTGACATGTGGAGTAAGGAATGTGGGACAATAAGGTATGCAGAGCATGTGGGTATTGTCCACAACAAGTAAAATTAGAATGAAGAAATGTAAACGTGGATAGAACAATAGAAAATAGAATAATAGGAATGTGGCCAAGGATAGGACAATAGGGAGTGCTTGACTATAAAACAATGGTTGTGGCTGAGGATAAAACAAGGACAGGAAGTTTTGAGGTGAGACAGATCAAGGAATGAGGAGTAGGCATGGTAGGATTAATGGATGGTGAATAGTGTAGAGTATGTGAGGGGTAAGGACAAGGAATGTGGGTGGTGGATGTGCCAAGCCGAGACTTGCATACCAAGTGACATGCATATGGCATGGATACTTGTATGTGGACATAGGATGACTGCTTGGTCGGCACTGCCAAAGTACTGGGATCTCAGTACATGTACTTGACACTTTCCTGCTCACTCTCCTCCTCATCATCATTGTCATCCATGATGAATGGATGACTTTTTGCCTGGGATGCCTGGGGTGCAGCCAAGTTGCACTTAACCTTCTGCCCCTTGCACACCTGTATGCAGCCCCTGGCCCTGGCACTCGCACTTGTCCCCTCACCTTTTGCACTCCTTGCATGGTGGACAAACAGCTAGAGACCACCTTTCTGGGGCTCCTCCTTGTGCTACATAAAAAGAAATCAATAAAAGATAATGGTAAAGGAATGATCACTCACCTTGGCCCCCTTCGGCCTCTTACTCTTTCCCCATCTATCCCTCCCTGGCCCCTTGCTGGGCCCTGTTTCTGAACTCCTACCCCTCTTGAATGGAACCTTTGGGACTCCCAAGACTTTAGAAGTCCTCATGACTTCAACACCCTGGACTTTGGGTGTCTCAACCCATACTTCTGCATCCTTAGAGGTTTTACCCCTGGGCTTATCTTCTGGGACCTCCTCTTCTGTCTGTTTGGCCATTTCAGCCTGTTTGTCTGAGACCTCCTGGCTCACCCGCTGAGTGTTAGTCACCTGGGTGGCTGCGTTGGCCTCCTTTCTCTCTTTCACAGCATTCACTGCTTCTGTCTTGGCTGTTTTCTTTGCAGCAACTTGGGCTGCTTCCTCGTTGGCCTGGCCTTTCATCTTGACTGCCTTGTCTGTGACTGTCTGATTTTCTGCTGCCTGTTTTGTAGCAGCAACCTCCTGGCTGTGTTCTGGGCTGCTGCCCCTACCACAGTGTCCTCCTTGTCTGCCTTCTTTGGGCCCTCAGTGGCCTCATGAGCCACCTGCTCTGCCTTTTTTTTGTCCTCCCGGTCACGCTGCCAGGCAACCTGTCTTGCCTTGAATCACTGCTTGTCTTCATCGGTTTTGTACCCCATTTTGATGGTTGGCACATTGTGTGTTTGCTTTGGATGATTATAGAAGTCATGTCTGAGCGCTATACCCTAAACTTCCATGAGATGCCACATTGAGGCTCCCAAACCTTATTTTGAATCTCCATCTACCAGCTTCATGGGTTCAGCTGCAATGGAGGGGATACTGTTAAGTACACATACCGAGATTCCGGTAATTTGGCAGTGCCAACTGAGCAGTAGGAGTGCCCATGCCACATGTAAGTCACTTGGTATGTGTCAAGCCCGCAACACCGAGTACCGACTCACTCGGGAATACCGACCAACCGGCCCTCACCCACATTATCTCGCACCACCGCGCGGCCTCGGCTCAGCACATCCGGTACATCGTATGGACCACTCCCCTCGTACACCCCCTTTCATTGTTCCTTCACCCCCCTATCCACTCCTTTACCTGTTTCCCCGAACAACATGACGGCCACTCATTGTCCTGGCCATTGCCATTGTTTTATCGTAGGCTGTCCTCTATTGTTCTTTTCCCGCCCACCATTTCATTATCTTATTTTCAGCCATACTCTATTATTCTAATACTGCCTACATTCCTTATTCTATTTCTGATCACTGTGGACAATGCCTCCATGTGGTTGCCTCATACCTTATTGTTTCCATTCCTTACGCCACCCTGTTCCACATCTTGCTTCTTAACTATAAAAGTAGCGGGATGTATGTAGATAGTTCTTCACTCAGAATATCAATTGATTCGCACCCCTTTGTCTGCTCTCTATTTCTAAAAGTCCTTTGCTCGAGCCGACGCCCTCGGCATCCCCTCAAAGCTCCTCTCGCTATCCAAATTAGTGGCACGCACGGAAGAGCAGGGTGCAATGCAAGAGCACGTTGAAGCCTAGCCACCCCATAATGGTTTGCAGGACTTAACCGATATCTCGGCATCACCGAATCTTGACAGTATGCCGGTCTTGGCTTGGCACATCCACCATCCACATTCCTTGTTCCTATCCTTCATCTGCTCTGCCCCTTTCATCATCCTTTAATCCTACCCTGTCCACTCCTTATTTCTGGCCCCACCTCACCTCAGGACATCCTGTCCTTGTTTTATCCTCGGCCACAACTCTATTGTTTTATAGTCAGGCACTCCCTATTGTCCTATCCTTGGCCACACTCCTATTATTCTATGTTTTATTGTTCTATCCTCATTTACAGTTCTTTATTCTAATTTTAATCATTGTAGACAATATCCCCACATGCTCTGCATACCTAATTGTTCTACATTCCTGATTCCACATGTGGCTTCTCAACCTATATAAGTAGGACATGCATGTACATACTTCCTTATTCTGGGTATCAACTAGGCTTAGGCCCCTTGTCTTCTCCTTCCTGTGTAAAGTCCTCTACTCAGGCCAGTACTTTTGACACCCCCAAAGTACTTCCTCTGTCCCAAATTGGTGGCATGCATGGCAAGTAGGGTGCAACACATGAGTACATTGAAGCCAAAGCCACTACTTCTGGCCAGCTGGACTTTGCCATTCCCCATCCACATTCTTGGCATTACTGAAGCTTGATAGATGCAAAACAATGTGATAGGATGTGTTAGGTCTTGGTACTGCCGATGGTGCTATTGGAACCGGCCAAGTCCTGCAGGCCAGTTGGGGTAGCTTGGCTTCAATGTACTCGTGTGTTGCACCCTGCCTCCTGTGCATGCCACTAACTTGTAACGGGAAAGGATACTCAGGCAGATGCCAAGGGTGTCGGCCTGAGTAAGGACTTCTGAACAGAAGGAGGAGAGTAGGGAGGCATAAACATAGTTGATACTCAGACTAAGGAACTATGTACACGCATCTACTACTTATATAGGCTGAGAGGCGGAATGTGGAATAAGGATGGCATAAGACATGGAAAAAAGAATAAGGTATGAAGATCATGTAGAGGTATAGTCCACAGCAATTAGAATAGAATAATGTGAGAGTAAGACAATGAAATATAAGTGGGTGAGATTGTGGGAAAGAAATAGAACAATAAGGAATGGCCGAGAATAAAACAATAGGGCTGCGAGTAAGTGGCAGAGAATAGTGAATGTCCCGAGGGTAAGCGAGTGAGGGGGAAAGAAAAAGAGTGTGGGGATGATAAAGAATAGGGGTTGGGGAAAAGGATCATGAACCAGGTGTACCGAACTGAAACCGTATGCCATGGGATGATATGAGTAAGGGTCGGTCGGTCAGTACTGCTGAGTAAGTCAAAGCACGATGTGTGGTCATGACAGTATCCCCCCCCTAGCGGCTGAACCCATGAAGCCGATAGGCAGTATGAGATTCGCGAGTACGAGTAAGGGCCAGGGGAGGCAACTGTATTGGAGGGGGCCGTGAATAGAGGTGGGTGGTGAAGGCCCCCTAGGCTGAATGGTGTTTTATCATGCTTGTGACTGTCCATTATAATGGAAGGCTTGTTGTCGGAATTCGGTGGGTCGGGTTAGCCAGTCCCGATGTAGGGTAGTGGCCTTGCATGAGTGGTTCAGCAGGGCTGACGGGTGGATGGCTGGAAAGATGGTCCGACCTGGTTTCAAGAAGGTTCGTGTGAGGATGAAGTAGGATGGAGGGAGGAAAAAATGAGACAGAAGAGAAGAGAGCATGTTTTGGTAAAGACAAAAAATAAAAGATAAAAAAATAGGTGAAAAAGAGAGAAAACAGTGGGGAAGAGGAGGCATATTGGGGCCCTTAGTCGGGCTCTAGAGGTCATGGGCCTGGTTTATTGGGATAGGCAAGGTGGAATTCTGCTACAATCTCGGGAGCATTACTGAGTTCGGTTGCTACTAACCAAGATGTTTCATCTTCAGTGCCTTCATAACCTATCCATCAGACAAGGTAGAGCAGGGGGAAAGGCCTGCGTCTTCTGTCAGTTTTTGAGTCAAGGATTTCGGCAATTTCGTACTCAATTTCTCCATCGATTTCGACAGGGGGAGGCGGAGGTTGAACTCAATCAGGTATGGTATTGGAGGAAGAGGGTTCGAGCATTGAAACATGGAAGACCGGCTGTACTGTCCACTTAGAGTTGGGTAGATGGAGGGTATAGGAATGGGTGCCGACACGTGCTATTACTTCGAAGGGGCCGAGATACTTCTCCACTAGTTTTTTGGAGGGTCGAGTGGTCCAGAAAAATTGGGCTTTAACGAATACCAAAGTTCTGACTGGAAACTCGAGAGAGGCGAGTGCTGCAGGAGTCTGCCGAGGCTTGATATCGTGATTGGGCCTGGCTAATTTGTTTTTTCAGGGCTCCATGGAGCTGGTCTAGATCCACAGAAAATTTACACGCTCAAGAGGAGGCAAGGTTGTGCTCGGGGTGTATGGTGAGGTTTGGGTGATGTCCCTTATTGGCAAAGAAGGGAGAGATGCCTGTGGTGGCATTTGGAGCATTATTGTATGCAAATTTGGCTAGTGGCAATAGTTTGGACCAATTGTCCTGTTGGTAATTGCAGTAGACTCAAAGGTACTGTTCTAGCGTCTGGTTTACTCGTTTGGTTTGGCCGTCGGCTTTCAGATGGTAGCCTGAGGTGAAGTATAGGTGCATGTCGAGAGCTTTTCTGAGCGACCTGAAGAAGTGAGAGACAAACTTGCTTCTGCGGTCAGATGTTACATGGCTCGGTACACCGTGCTTGGAGAAAACATGAAGTACAAACAGTTTAGCCAAATCAGCAGAAGTGATTGTATCGACTGTAGGAATGAAGATACTTTGTTTAGTGAGTCTGCAAACTATTACTAGTATCGACATGAAACCGGAGGATTGAGGAAGTTGCTCAATAAAATCCATGAATATGGAATTCCATGGTCGTTTGGGAATGGGGAGTTGTTTTAGGAAGCTGTAGGGTTTGTGATGCTGCAATTTCGAACGCATACATGTGATGCAGGATTTGCAGAAGTCGATGACCAAGGTGCACAAGCCTGGCCAGGTGTATTTGCGGCAGATCAGGGCTAGTGTTTTGTTTTGACCAAAATGTCCTGAGAGGACATGGTCGTGCTTATATTGTAGGATGCATAATCTGAGGTTGTTGGTGTTGGGGACATAGATCCGGTTGTCTAACCAAAGGAAACCGTCTGGGGTTTGTGTCCATCTTGGGTTTGGTACTTTGGGAGTGCCGAGATAGGGCACTGCCATTGGGTCAGTCAGGAGGGCTGAACATATGTTGGAATGAAGTTTTTCTGAGTCCATGATAATGCTTGCTCGTAGTGTTGGGATGATAAGTTGCATTGCTTGAAGGGATTCCACTAATTGAGTAGTTGTGAAGATTGGTCAGAGGTTTTGGAGGTTGATGGTGCCATAGTTGTTACCCCCCTCTTTAGGGTAGACATCCCATCATCTAGTTAAGGCTTCGGGTTTTGTACCAAGTTTTCCAGGACAGAAATGGATAGTGATATTGAATTGGCAGAGGTATTTGGACCATTGCGCCTGTCTCCATGTCAGGACTTTAGTGGTGGAGAAATATTCAAGGTTTTTGTGGTTGGTGACGACATCTATGGGGTTGGCAGAGCCTTCCAGGTAGTGCCGCCATCGCTTGAATACCTCAAAAATTGCTAAAATTTCCTTGTCATAAACATCCTAGTTTAGCTTGGGAGCGGTAAAGGTACGAGAATGAAAGGCAACGGGATGAATCTCACCTTTGGGATTGATAATGGAAAGGATTGCCGCAAGGGCATCATAGTCTGAAGCATCGATTTCCACAACCAGGGGTAAGTCAGGTTCCCAGTGATGCAGGATGGGTGCTGAGGTGAAGGCCGTTTTGAGCAGGTCGAAAGACTTTTGACAGTCTTCAGTCCAAGCCCATGTCGTGCCTTTACGTGTCAGCCGAGTAAGGGGTATGGTTATGTCTGAATAGTTAAAAATGAAGCAATGGTAGAAATTGGCAAAACCTAGGAAGGACTGGATGTCCTTGACCTTCCTCAGTTTAGGCCATTCGCAGATGGTCTTGACTTTGTCATCAGACATGGTGAGGCCATCGGTATGTAGGATGTAGCCTAGGAATTTGACTGTGTCCTTGTGCCATTTGCATTTGCTGGCCTTGATGAATAAGCTGTTTTTTCTGAGTCAGTGGAGCACCTCTCAGATATGTTCTTGGTGCTCCTTGAGTGAGTCTGAATAGATTAGTATGTCATCTATGTAGGCGACAGCACAATAGTCTATCAGGTCACTGAGAATGTCATTCATAAACCTCTGAACAGCTGCAGGGGTGTTGGAGAGGCCGAACAGCATGACTAGCCATTCATAGGACCCGTACCAGGTCTTGAAGGCAGTCTTCCATTCTTCTCCTTCGGCAATTTGGATCAGATAGTATATGTGCCGAAGGTCGATCTTTGTATAAATTCAAGCTTTTTGGGGGGCGTCTAGCAGGTCAGTGAGTAGAGGGAGAGGGTACCGGTCCTTCTTGGTCACTAACAGAGACACCAAGGTAAGAGGAGATGTAGTGGCTAGAATGACTAGTTTTGAGCAATTGGATGATAGAGTCAACTTTAGCAGCAGAGAGAGGCTTCATGGTTCTGAACAAGGGATGTTTGGCTTTGTTTGGACAGAAACAAACTATGAAAAGGTTCACATGATGTCACGTGACTTGTCATGTGATTTCCAGCCCTGTATATACAATTTATTGCATTAATAACTGTGAGGGACAAAACCGTTCAAATGCTTCATTTTTTTAAATAATTAATATCTCAATGAATATTGAGAGTTACATAATCATCTTAATTGTGACCACAAGTTCAGAAGCAGGGCTATCTCCACTAATTACATCATATTTGTTGATTATGTAATCCTCCTGTTATTTACAGTACAACACAAATGTTCAAAACACTTGAACGGTTTTGTCCCCTACTGTATATAGATGCCCATATGACCAAAGTGTCAACAACATTATATAAATTGACAGGGAATGCACCCAACTCC
>QLPG01006293.1:444-13599 GCA_003314385.1 Gomphus sp. MG54
TCGGGCGGACTATGGCCAAGTCCTGCAGGCCAAGAGTAGTGGCGTTGGCTTCAACGTACTTGTGCGTTGCACCCTACTTGCTGTGCGTGCCACTGTATTTGCAACAGACAGATACTTGGGTGGATGCTGAGGATGCCGGCCCGAGTCGAGGAGTTAACAGAGGAGAAGAAGGTAGAAGGGCCTAAGCCTAGTCGATACCCAGAATGAAGAAGTATGTACATCCATGTCCTACTTATATAGGTTAAGAAGCAACATGTGGAATAAGGAATGTGGGACAACAAGGTATGCAGAGCATGTGGTTATTGTCCACAACAAGTAAAATTAGAATAAGAAATGTAGGGTGGGAATAAAACAATAAAGGACAGAATAATAGGACGTGCCCTAGTATAATAGGAAATGCCTGATTGTAAAACAAGGCTATAACCGAGGATAACACAAGGGCAGGAAGTCCCAAGGTGAGGCGGACCGAGGAGTGAGGAGTAGGCATGGAAATGAGGGGTGTGACTGATATGTGCATCTGACCGAGGACGACTCATTGAATGGTTCGTACTTGGTTACTAATGGAGTATTTTAGTCGGTACCGCCGAATTATTGGATCCTCGGTATGTGTACTTGACAGAGTCTGAAGATTGGAGGGCTGAATAGAATGGTTGGCTGTGTGATGTGGCGACAGTGAAGGTGATATGGGATGAGCACCATCAGAGTCTAATTTGGAACATGGTTGAGATTAATCACTTTACTGTCAATGCATGGAACAGCAGGGTGCAATGCATGAGTATGTTGAAGCCTAGCCACCTTGATTGGTCTGTAGGACTTGGCTGACACTATTGGCATTACCGATACTTAACACAAACCAGACACACTCACTAGATGATGGGATGTCTCTCCTAAAGAGGGGGGAAGAAACTATGCTACCATTAACCTCTACAACCTCTAACCCATGTTTACTTTGGAACAATTAGTCTCCTCCCTACAAGCCACATCATTATGTTTTCCCATACTTCAAGCAGCTGTGGTTATAGATATTGAGCAGCTTCATAATGAGATCTGAGCAGCAATATGTGGTAACTTGATAGCATCAACCAAGCTTGACAACCCAAACAGACAATGGTCAACCACCCTAGATGGACTCCTCCTATCTATATCCCTGATACTGGCAACCTCTACTTACAAATCCTGTAGGATAAACACAACCACACAATTTCTGGACACTTTGGACAAAACAACATATTAGAACTCATGACTATATCTGGCCCAAGCTCCACAATTCCATTAAGTCATATGTTAAATCCTGTACCACCTGCATGCATTCTAAATCACAGAGACACTATCTGTATGGGCTCCTGAGATAATTACTAGTCCCTATATGTCTGTGGAATTCTATTTCCATAGACTTCATTGAAACACTACCCCTGTCCTCTAGATTCAACACTATCCTTGTCATCATGTATCATCTCACTAATCAATCCATCTTCATACCCACCCACAACACTATCAAGGCCTAACCCTAGCCAAACTATTTGTACTCTACATATTTTCAAAGCATGGAGTCCCATCATATGTCACCTCAGACTATAGGACAGAGTTTGTATTGTCCTTTTTCAGATCCCTAGGAAAAGCCCTGGATATAAAGCTTCACTTCACTTCTGGATATCATCCTAAAAGCAATGGGTAAACTGAATGCATGAACCAATGCTGGACTAATACCTCCAGGCCTACTGCAACTACTAATAAGACAATTGGGCCAGCCTCCTCCCAATTGCAGAATTTGAATATAATAATACTCCAAATGCCATGACTGGTATTTCACCCTTCCTTGTCAACAAGGGATACTATCCATACATCACCATCCATCTAGAACAGCATCTGGCCTCATCCAGAGCACATGACTTCACCATAGACCTGGATGAGTTACACCAAGAACTCCATATTGAAAAGGGAATATAACCATGTGCTTTGGGCAGAAATAATGATGGAGATAATTTCAGCAAGGTCATGACATATATTTTCTTTCTCTAAATCTGTTATCCATATTCAGTACCTGTCAAGACTGTGGTACCGAGCTCCAGCACACTTGGTAATACTGTCAGGAACCATACGCCAGCAAGCCGACTATTCAATTCAGCCCACTCAGTCCAACTCCACTCTCGCTCGCTATTCACATTATACCCTCAGCCCACGGACTATATGCACCTTGTGTATCCGTCTTGGCATCACGTGCTCCTGTCAAATCGCTCCACTCATTTATGTCACATTCCACATGCTCGCTTTTCCATTCCGAACTCATTTACGTTTAATATCTTTCATTTCATTTCATTTCATTTTCATCTGTTCGCAATTCCGTTCACTCCTTTATATCCGAATCTGTTATTACGTTCTTAGGGTAACTTCATTGGGAATCTAAGTGACACATCACTCAACAATGTCATGGAGGAGATCATTATTTGGACGTAGTATTTCTGTTTCTCACTTTTCACATTCCTCGGCTTTCTCATTCTATTATAGGAATCTATTCGACTCCTAATAGATTAGAAAGTAGTATAAAAGGCCTTGTACTATTAGTTCAGTCTTCAGTCAGAAAATCAATCTTGATTTTGACTAAGTTCCTCTGTTCACTTCCGTCTCTCTTTGCTATTACGAAATTTGGGGACATGCAATCCAAGTGGGTGCAACACAAGAACGTTGAAGCCAACCCCAATTCCGAACCTCGCCAATTGCTTCACCATTGGGAGATTTAATATTATACGATTATGTCTTTATCATCATTGTAACAGTATTTTCTGACTACCACACTTGATCGCACTTCATCTTTGCATATCACGACCATCATGAATACTCACTCTACTACTCGCAATTTACCTTTCATCGTAGAAGTCCCAAGTCAGTTGCAGGAGATTTCCTCACTTCGACGGCTTTCAGAACAACCTTCAATTCGCGAAGCTGGGCCGTCGGGGGTGAACGCTCTTCCTGATCTTGAGGACGATAACAATGAAAACCCAATCAATGACAACGACAATGACAAACCAGATCCAAATCCTGTCCAAGTTCAAATTCCAAACCCTGTCCAAGTCACTCAAGTTGCAAATCCGAACCCCACTCATGTTTCTAATCCTAATACCAACCTTAATTCCTCAACCCTTAATTCCTCGTCCAGCTCAGACAAAATCGTGAAAGCTCTCGTTGATCGACTAGTGCAACAACCTGCTAGATCTTCTACAAATCCTGGCCACCATGCCAAAGTTTGGGAGCCCAAGGTCTACGATGGAACAGATCAAGCTAAGCTGCAAACATTCTTTTTACAATGCACACTGAACTTTCAAGACCGTCCGTCCGCATTCTTGACGGATGTGTCAAAGGTCCAATATGCCATCTCGTACCTCACCGGCCCCATACTCCAATACTTCGAACCCACAATTCTTGGCAAGATCCAGCCTGAGCCTGGTTGGCTTAAGGTCTGGAGAGACTTTCGTCAAGAGCTGGAGACCAACTTTGGTCCTTTCAACAGCGCTGCACAAGCAGAAATTGAGCTTGGCAAGATAGTCATGAAGGACAACCATCGTACGGCACATTACTTCATCGAGTTTGCCAGAGCCTCCACTCGCACTCAGTGGAACGACACTGCCCTCGCACATGCGGCTTACAAGGGGTTGGCCAGATGTATCAAGGACAGCCTCCTTAACTTCCCTCATTTCAAAACTCTTGCTGAACTCAGACAATATTCTCTCGAGATTGACAGCAGATACTGGGAACGCAAGGAGTTCAACAACTTTGGAAATCCTTCCAAGCCAAACAGGTCCTCATCCAAATCCAACTCCAACAACAACAACAACAACAACCACCATCAGTCTTCTTCCAACTCCAACAACTCGAACAACAAGAAGAGTAAGAAGGGGGGGAAGAAGAATGGCAACAATAAGTCTTCCAACAATAACAACAACGCTAACGACATTGCATCCAAGCTCGGAAAAGACGGGAAGCTGTTGCCTGAAGAACATTAAAGGCGAATTGACTTGGGACTCTGTCTCTTGTGTGGTTCAAAAGGTCACATGGTCAAGGACTCCCCGAAATCCAATTCCCAATCCTCATCGACCTCTTCTTCTAACAACAACAAATCCAACAACTCCAACAATAAGAAAACGACGAAAGCACGCACAACCAAGGCAAGCATGTCTGACACCAATGCCGAAGAAAACACGGCGTCGTGTTAAGAATGATAGCCGTATGTCCAACAGTTCCATCATCTCCCCAACCACCCAGCTCTTTCTACTTCACACTGCCAAACCATGCTTAGACTTGCCCTGGACTGATGCTGGGGCCGTACTCATCTCTTGCTCTATCATACATATCATAAGTTTTTCCATTTTTTCCGGTTCTTCATTTTTCCTTGCCCGTTGTTAAGCGCTACTCAGTCTTGACTATAAGTAGGGTTATCCATTTCTTCGTCACTTCAGTCTTCCCCTTCAGAATACTGAAGTGAGTACCATTTCTTACCTTTTGTGATACATAGTACTTATTTTCATCCCTTAGTATTTGTCTTTAGTTAGATCATTCAATATCATTGAGTCTTCCCCTTCAGAAGACTGAATATTTGTCTTTAAAACTCTTAACACATTGAAGTCGAAAAAATGAGCTGCAACCTCGGAAATGCACGAACCGAGGATTGCATTAGCCTCTCTCACGTGCTGTGCTTGAATGCCCTTTCTTCTAATTCTGCTATTTCTTGCATATCTTCTACTTCTGAAACTTCGAAAACTTCGCTTATACTTAATCTGTCTTGTTCTCTTATTTCCGAACTTCCTCTTGTTACCCTCTTAGATTGTGGTTCTTCAGACTGCTTTATTGAATCACGAATTGTGCAGAAATATTCTTTGCCTACTAATTCAGTTCCTGCTATTCCGTTGAAACTATTTGACGGTTCTACTAACTCTGTCATTACTCAGACTACGACAATTCCAATCCAATTTCCAACCGGCGAACTTCAGAACGTCACTTTCTACATGACAACGTTGGGTGGCAGTTGCTCTGCAGTACTTGGCTTCAACTGGCTCACCCACTACAATCCATCAATTGACTGGGTATTGGGCAGTATAACCTTCAAGTCTTCGAAACCAACCACCATTCCAGCACCTCAGGCCTCAACTGCTGCTTCACAGTCCAGCACCCCGCTTCCTAGCAATCCGTCACCATCTCCAAAGTTGGAGGCTCCGTGGATAGCCCTAGTTAATGGAGAAGTGTTTGTTCGCGCCTGCAAACTAGAAGGTTCATGGGCCTTCCAACTCAACCTCGCGGATCTCAACAAATACGCTCGAGGCTCCACTACGGTTGACTCTTCAGACAACCTGGATAGCATTAAACAGCATGTTCCAGAATTCTATCATGACTTCGCTGATGTCTTTAGTAAACAGCACGGTAATTCTTTAGCTCCCCATAGACCCTATGATCTCAAGATCAACCTTGAGGATGGCTCTTTGCCCCCTCTTGGTCCCATTTATTCCCTCTCAGTATCCAAACTCCAATCACTATGAGACTTCATCGACGAACACCTCAACATGGGTTTCATTCGACCCTCAGGATCGTCACATGGCACACCAGTACTATTCGTATGCAAGAAGGACGGCTCCCTGCAGCTCTGTGTAGACTTTTGCGGTCTAAACAGAATCACGAAGAAGGACCGTTATCCACTTCCCCTTATTTCGAACCTCTTAGACGCCCCGAAGAAAGCTCGTATATACACTAAAATTGACCTCAGACACGCCTATCACCTCGTTCGAATTGCAGAAGGGGATGAATGGAAGACAGCCTTTAGGACACGTTATGGATCCTTTGAGTGGCTTGTCATGCCTTTCGGACTTTCTAACACCCCTGCTGCATTTCAGCACTTCATGAATGACATTTTTGGTGACCTATTAGACAATTGCACCATAGTCTACATAGACGACATCCTCATCTATTCCAACAACGTATCCTCGCATATCGAACATGTTCGCGAAGTTCTACGATGATTATGCAAACACAGCTTGTACACTCGAGAAGACAAATGCTCCTTCCACCAGACATCCCTCGAATACCTCGGATATGTCCTATCACCAGAAGGTCTTACGATGGTGGAAGACAAAGTCAAATGCATCACTCAATCGCCCGAGCCGCATAAAGTCAATGACATCCAATCATTCCTCGGATTTGAGAACTTCTATTGGAGATTCATTTTCAACTATTCCTCTATTACGACTCCTCTTACTTGACTCACTCGCAAAGGTCTGGCTTGGAACTGGAGTGAGGAGTGTAGAGATGCGTTGAATAAGCTGAAACTGGCATTCACATCTGCCCCCATTTTAACCCATTGGACTTCTGATTTGCCCTTGATTGTGGAGACAGATGCGTCAGATTACGCTTTAGCAGCTATACTCTCCCAACACTCCCCAGATGGCGAGCTTCATCCTGTCACATTTCATTCCCAAACTTTCACCTCTCCAGAACTCAATTACGACGTTCACGACAAAGAAATGCTTGCAATTTTCGAAGCTTTTCAAAAGTGGCATCATTACTTAGAAGGTTCCGGCGACCCTGTCAATGTCATCACCAATCATAAGAACTTGGAATACTTTTGTACGACCAAGTTGTTGACTAGACGTCAAGCTAGGTGGTCAGAATACCTCTCTCAGTTTAATCTTGTCATCCACTTCAGACCAGGTCGTTTGGGCACTAAGCCTGATTCGCTCACTAGACGATGGGACATCTACCTTAAAGAGGGGATGAGCAACTACACCACCATTAATCCTCAGAACCTTCGACCCATCTTCTCTCAACATCAGTTAACCACATCCCTTTGAGCCACGAGCCTCGTTGAACCAGTACTGAGGGCTTCGACTCTTATGGACACCGAGCGTATCCTGAACGACATCAGACATCATCTTCCCTCTGACTCCTTAGCCCAGAAACACCTCGCGAATAACGACGACCTGAGGTGGCAGACTAATTCCAATGGTCTGTTACTATTTGATGATCAAATCTACGTTCCCAAGGCCCAAGACTTACGCTTATGCATGTTACAACATAAGCATGATCACATTCTTTCTGGACACTTCGGAATTAACAAAACCATAGACCTCGTCAGACATGACTACAATTGGCCTGGCATGCGCTCATTTGTTAAAGACTACTGCAAGTCCTGCATGACGTGTATGCGGAATAAATCGCAATGTCACAAGCCATATGGATTACTCAAACAGCTCCCAGTACCAGAAAAACCCTGGAACTCGATATCCATGGACTTCATTGAGCAGCTCCCCGTGTCCTCGGGATTCATGGCCATCCTAGTCATAGTCGACTGCTTCACCAAACAGTCTATCTTCATTCCTACTTCCGTTACCATCACTACCTCTCAGCTTGCAGAACTCTTCGTGCTTCATGTATTCTCCAAACATGGCATTCCTTCTCACGTCACTTCAGATAGAGGCTCTGAATTCGTGTCCCACTTCTGGCATTCTCTCGGGAAGGCCCTTGACATGAAGTTGCATTTCACCTCAGGCTATCACCCAGAAGGCGAAGGCCAGACTGAGCATACTAATCAGACATTAGAACAGTACCTCCGCGTCTATTGCAACTATCAACAAGACAACTGGGCCCCACTATTACCCCTCACAGAGTTCACCTATAACAACGCTCCCAGTGCCACCACTGGAATCTCGCCTTTCTTTGCCAACAAAGGCTATCATCCTAATCTCACCATTCATCCTGAACACGACCTCGCTTCATCACGAGCACAAGACTTCATAGTCGACCTGGAGGAGTTGCATGAGCAACTTCGAACCAATATCATCAATGCTCAACAAGTGTACCAATCCTCAGCTAACGCCAAAAGACTTCCATCTCCAGACTTCGCCATTGGCAGTCTCGCATTTGTCAAAGCCAAATTTCTCAGGACTACCCGTCCTGCGAAAAAGCTAGCTGAGAAGTTTTTGGGTCCATTTGAAATCATTGCACGTCCCGGTACTCACTCTGTTACTCTGAAACTCCCAGGCTACATGAACACAGTACATCCTGTATTCCGCATTTCAATGCTTGAGCCAGCCACTCCTAATCCCATTCCTAATCGCATTCAACCTCCTCCGCCCCCAGTCATAATCGACGGCAAACCCGAATTTCAGATATCCGAGATCCTGGACTTGAAAATCGACAATAGATGTCCGGCATGTAGGCTGTTGTACTTAGTGCGGTGGGCAGGTTATGAGGGCACAGACGAAGAAACTTCATGGCTCCTTGCAACAGAACTCAACCACGCTTCAGAACTCGTTCAAGACTTTCACAAGTCGTATCCAAATAAACCTGGACCATTACCCATTCCATAAGCACCTCACAATTTCTCTTCCATTCACTCTTGCTCATTCCGTTCATTATCACTCTCGCATTTCAGTTCCGTTCTCTCTGTCTTCAAGTTCAAAAAAAAACCCCTCAATTCCGATTCACTCATTCCAACTCGCAATTCAGCTTCTTCTTTCTGTTTTCAAGTTCAATCCTCAGTTTCCACTTCATCATTCCTTTTCAATTCGACTCTATTCCGAACTTCAATTCACATTCAAGTCAAATATACATTTTAAATTCCATAATCCAACTCTATATTTCCACTTCCATCCACGTCATCAAACTCATTCCTCGGATTTCTGTTCCTGCCTATCCAACCTTCCCAAGACCCAAGCACCCTTGGCGGTTCAGACCCCCAGTCCCTGCTCTGCTGCTTCTGACGCTGCAACAACATCCGCAACTCGCTCACCTCACCTTGCAATTGTCTGACCTCACCTCACAATTCTTCATTTGTCATACGACTCTCCAACACTTGGAACTTGTGTTCCAATAACTCCTTGCGATGTTCTTCAACAGACCGTTGCAACTCTTGAAGGGTGGCAGTCAACGCAGTGACCGGTGAGGGTGCAGGCAGGGCGGAGGGCACGACTCTGGGAGATAACGCAACCGCAGGGGGTGGTGGTGAAGGAGGTGTAGGGGATGGTGCAGGTGGTGGAGGTGGAGGTGAAAGGGTTGGCGGAGGTGGTGGAGGAGCTGGTGATGGCGATGACACGTTGATCTGTGGCGTCTGTGCCACAGCAGGTGCAGGAGATGACTCCTGAGGAGGGTTGGGTGGTGGAGGAGGCGGTGGAGAGTGAGAGTCAGAAAGGAAAAGGGGGGTACGTGCTCAGGTTTCCAACCTCGGTCTTTTCGAGGGACCCACACCATCATCTTCATCCTCTGGCGTACCTTCCCTCACTCGCTTTTCAGGCCTCGGACTTCCCTCATCCTCGGAATTCTGCTCCCTAACCTTCCCTTTGCCCTTCCTCTTACTCGTACCTCGACCTCTCTCATTGACACTGCAACCAACACCTCTCTCACTACACCATACACATGCACCCAAGTCCAAATCCAAGTCCCATTTCCTCAGACACGTATTGCACCACTTTTTGCAGTGATTGCAAGGCTTCTTGACGACGAACCTGCGAGACCAAGGTGTGCTGTCATCTTCCACACCCAACCTTGCATTTCAGTAAAAGATGCAGCTAACATTGCTCTCGTCATACCTCATCTGAAGACGGGCATACTGCAAAAATGAGATCAGCCAAAGTCAAATTCTGAGACAACTTCTTACTCACCTTCGCACCTTTCAAGTTCGCCCCTTCAACCCAGGGCTCTCGCATATCGATGTGCTCTTGCTTGAGAAGCACCTGGTTGCACGCGATTGTAGACGATGAGGGGGATGGGACAGTGATGGGCAGATTTGTCTCACTTTGTTATAGCCCATGCTTCCAGCAACCCACACTAACCCCCACAACCACCCACCTCTGTTCCAAGACCTTTCTGACCGAAAAGACGAAGGATTGTTTTCCGTAGTTCCCGTTCCCGACAAGTCCAACTGAGAAACCGCATTCCCGCTCCCATTCCTGTCACGACCGAGACACCATCCCTGAGTCCGTATCCGACCAAGGACTCAATACTTTGATAACCAACGCGCAGGACCATCGCGTACCTCACTCCCTTGTTTTCTCTTTTATATTGACCCCTTGTACTCCCTTTTCCCCTTGTTTTATGACCAGCAAAGATAGTACAAGGATAGTTGCATGTATATAGTCTCCCAGTCGACTGGACTGTTCGCTAGTACAAATATCGACTTAGTCTACCACCTAGTTTCCGATTCATTTCCGGTAAACTCCCGTCTCCTTTCTGAAATTAGGGACAGACGATCGAGGAGGGCACAACACATAAGTTGAAGCCAAGTCCCTTTGACCTCGAACACTTCAGTGACCGGATTGAACTAATCTGCAACCGACCCTAAGTTCCCAGTGCTTCCGCCCTCGTCTGTAGTCCATCTGACTACCATCTTCAGTCCTCGGCCCCATTATGGACCTCCACGCCAACCCAGATAAGCCATTTCGGAAGTACTTGCTAAGCACCTGACATGCGGAATTAACACACCTTGGAGATACGTGGCGATTGGCGAAGGGTTAGAACCCATGAGCTTTTGGACGTAGGCAGGGTTGACATAGTATCCTTCCATTGGGGATGTCGACAATGGTTACCCCCCAAACTCCCTCACGACTACTCTTATATGCTTTCGCATTTCCAAACTCCAATGGGGCCACCATTCTAGAACTTCATTTCCGCGGCCTTGTGGGACTCAGCCATAAGGGGGGGATAGTGTCAGGAACCGTATGCCGGCAAGCCGACTATTCAATTCAGCCCACTCAGCCCAACTCTGCTCTCGCTTGCTATTCACATTATGCCCTCAGCCCACAGACTATATGCACCTTGTGTATCCGTCTTGGCATCATGTGCTCCTGTCAAATCGCTCCACTCATTTACGTCACATTCCACATGCTCGCTTTTCCATTCCGAACTCATTTACGTTTAATATCTTTCATTTCATTTTCATCTGTTCGCAATTCCATTCACTCCTTTATATCCAAATCTGTTATTACGTCCTTAGGGTAACTTTGTTGGGAATCTGAGTGACACATCACTCAACAATGTCACGGAGGAGATCATTATTTGGATGTAGTATTTCTGTTTCTCACTTTTCATGTTCCTCAGCTTTCTCATTCTATGATAGGAATCTATTCGACTCCTAATAGATTAGAAAGTAGTATAAAAGGCCTTGTACTATTAGTTCAGTCTTCAGTCAGAAAATCAATCTTGATTTTGACTAAGTTCCTCTGTTCACTTCCATCTCTCTTCGCTATTATGAAATTTGGGGACGTGCGATCCAAGTGGGCGCAACACAAGAACATTGAAGCCAACCCCAATTCCGAACCTCGCCAATTGCTTCACCATTGGGAGATTTAATATTATACGATTACATCTTTATCATCATTGTAACAAATACCAACCAACCAACCATCCTCTACCCATATTATTCTCACTATCACATGGTCTCGGCTTGGTACATCCGGTACATCATCTAGATTTCTTCTCCTATCCTATCCATCTCGTCCTTCACTGTCCTTCCATCCCCTCACCTGTTTTCTCCAAACATGTGACAACTACTCATTATCCTGATCACTACCCTATTGTTTTATCCTCAGTCGTCCTTTATTGTTCTATTCTCACCCACCACTTCATTATTTTATTCTCAGCCATACTCCATTATTCTAATCCCGCTTACATTCCTTATTCTATTCTTGATCACTGTGGACAATGCCCCCATGTGGTTTTTTATACCTTATTGTTTTCCATTCCTTACACCACCCTGTTCCACATCTTGCTTCTTAACCTATATAAGTAGCAGGATGTATGTAGATAGTTCCTCACTCAGAATATCAAATTGGTTCGCACCCCCTTGTCTGCCTTCCTTATCTAAAGTCCTTTGCTCAAGCCGATGCCCTCGGCACCCTCACGAGACTCCTTACTGTCTAAATTAGTAGCACACATGGAACAGCAGGGTGCAATGCACGAGCACGTTGAAGCCTAGCCACTCCAAAATGGTTTGCAGGACTTAACCGATATTTTGGCGTCACCAAATCATAACAGTACCAACAATCTTGGTCCTCTCCTAAACACCCTCCTAAATTCAGTGTCACTCACAAATAAGAGAGTGCAATTGTATTTCAGTCCCCTTGTATTTTCCATCCTTATTCTTTGTCTAGACATTCAGTAGAACTACAAGGGGCTCACACATGTATATATACTTCCAGTCAACTGGACTGTTTGCTAGTTCAAATATTAACTTAGTCTTCACATCTGTACTTGGGTTTTTTTATAAATCTGAAATAAGGGACAGATGATCTAAGTGGGTGCAACTCATAAGTTGAAGCTAAGTCCCTACAACTGCAAACCCTTAGTATTGACTATCATTTAGTCATTATCACTAGTCCAACTGCCCACTCTCAAGTATACTCTGCACTTTATCACCTGTCTGTCCATCTGCCTTTCTACCTTCCATCCCCTACCATTTGACAATCTGACCATCTAACTCTACCACCATACCAACCATGGATGGGCTGCCCCCTTTGTAAAAACCCACAGACAAGTAATGTTTAAGTACCTGAACAAAGGACTTAATAAGCTTTCACTTGTACTCAAAGGATCAATGCTGCCCTCACACATGTGGCTTACAAGGGACTGGCTAAGCATATCAAGAACAGCCTCCTTAACTTCCCTCACTTTAATTCCCTTGTCACACTATCACAGCTCTCACTAGAGATTGACAGCAGGTATTGAGAGGGCAAGGAATATAATGACTTCACAAGTTCTGCAAAGGGTTCCAATGTGTTCACATCCAACCAGTCCATCTCTAATAACAACAATCAGTCCTTGTCCAAACTAACAACTCAAATAACAAAAAGAGTAAGAAGGGGGTGAAGAAAATAATAGCAACAATAAGTCTTCCAAGTCTACCACTAATGACATTTTGTCAAAGCTCAGAAAAGATGACAGGCTCTTGTCTGAGGAACATCAATGTAGGACTTTATCTCCTGTATGTGTCAGGGTTTGGTCGATCTTTTCCCATTTACATGATCTCCTTTTCGCGTTCTTGGTTATGTAATAAGCGCCGGAGTAGGGCATAGGGTTGTGACTGGTGTGACGGTGACTCCTCAGCTTGATCTCTGAGGATTACTGCTACACCAGGTGAGCTTACATGTATTTCTTGGTAGTAGACCTTGTATAAACTGAGGA
>QLPG01006297.1:0-11817 GCA_003314385.1 Gomphus sp. MG54
GATTGTAAAACAAGGCCATAACCAAAGATAACACAAGGGCAGGAAGTCCCGAGGTGAGGTGGACCGAGGAGTGAGGAGTAGGTGTAGGAATGAGGGGTGTGACCAATATGTGCATCTGGCCGAGAACAACTCATTGAATGGTTCGTACTTGGTTACTAATGGAGTATTTTAGTTGGTACCACCGAGTTATCGGATCCTCGGTACGTGTACTTGACAATTACTCTGAACACTATGATTCCTATCTGATTTCCGACCGGTGAACTTCAGAACATTACTTTCTATGTAACATCATTGGATGGCAGTTGCTCTGCAGTACTTGGCTTCAACTGGCTCACCTGCTACAATCCATCGATTGACTGGGTATTGGGCAGTATAACTTTCAAGACTACAGAACCAACCGCTGCTCCGACACCTCAGGCCTCAACCATTGCTTCACAGTCCAGCACCCCACTTCCAAGCAATCTGTCACCATCTCCAAAGTTGGAGGCACCACAGCTAGCCCTAGTTAATGCAGAAGCATTTGTTTGTGCCTTCAAACTAGAAGGTTTGCAAGCCTTTCAACTTGACCTTGTGGATCTCAACAAATATGCTTGAGGCTCCACTACAGTCAATTCCTCTGACAACCTGGATAGCATTAAACAGCATGTTCCAGAATTCTATCATGACTTTGCTGATGTCTTTAGTAAACAGCACAGTAATACACTAGCACCTCATAGACCTTACAATCACAAGATCAACCTCGAGGATGGCACTTCACCCCCTCTTGGTCCCATTTATTCCCTCTCAGTATCCAAACTCCAATCACTATGAGATTTCATTGACAAACACCTCAATATGGGCTTCATTCAACCCTCACATTTGTCACATGCCAGTACTATTCGTATGGAAGAAGGATGGCTCCCTACAACTCTGCGTAGACTTTTGCAGACTAAACAGAATTATAAAGAAGGACTGTTATCCACATCCCCTTATTTACGACCTCTTAGATGCCCCCAAGAATGCTCATATATCAATAAAATTGACCTCAGACAGGCCTATCATCTCATTTGAATTGCTGAAGGGGATGAATGGAAGACAGCCTTTAGGACACGTTATGGATCCTTTGAGTGGCTTGTCATGCCTTTTGGACTTTCTAATGCCCCTCCTGCATTTCAGCACTTCATGAACAACATTTTTAGTGATCTATTAGACAATTGCACCATCATCTATTTGGATGACATCCTCATCTATTCCAATGACAAATCCTTGCATATCGAACATGTTCGCAAAGTTCTTCAACGATTACACAAACACAACCTTTATGCTTGAGAAGACAAATGTTCCTTCCACCAAACATCCATCAAATACCTCAGATATATCCTATCACCCAAAGGTCTTACAATGGCAGAAGACAAAGTCAAATGCATCACTCAATAGCCTGAGCCACAAAAAGTCAAGGACATCCAATCATTGCTTGGATTTGCAAACTTCTATTGAAGATTCATTTTCAACTATTCCTCCATTACGACTCCTCTTACTTGACTCACTTGCAAAGGTCTGGCTTGGAACTGGAGTGAGGGGTGTAGAGATGCATTTAGTAAGCTGAAACTAGCATTCACATCTGCCCCCATCTTAACTCATTGGACTCCTGATTTGCCCTTGATTGTGGAGACAGATGCATCATATTACACTTTAGCAGCTATACTCTCTCAATACTCCCCAGATGGCTAGCTTCATCCTGGCACTTTTCATTCCCGAATTTTCACCTCTCCCAAACTCAATTACAATGTTCATGATAAAGAACTGCTTGCCATTTTTGAAGCTTTTCAAAAGTGGTGTCACTACTTAGAAGGTTCCAGCAACCCTGTCAATGTCATCACCGATCATAAGAACTTGGAATCATTTTGTACAACCAAGTTGTTGACTAGATGTCAAGCTAGGTGGTCGGAATAACTTTCACAGTTTAATCTTGTCATTCGTTTCAGACCAGGTCGTTTGGGCACTAAGCCTGATTTGCTCACTAGATGATGGGACATCTACCTTAAGGAGGGGATGAGCGACTATGCCACCATCAATTCCCAAAACCTTCGACCCATCTTCTCTCAATATCAGTTGACAACGTCCCTTCAAGCCATGAGCCTCGTCGAACCCATACTGAGGGCCTCGACTCTTATGGACACCGAGCATATCCTGAATGAGATTAAACATCATCTTCCCTCTGACTCCTTAGCCCAGAAACACCTTGCAAATAACAATGACCCAAAGTGGCGACTAATTCCAATGGTCTGTTACTATTTGATGACCACACCTATATTCCTGAGGCCCAAGACTTATGCTTATGCATGTTACACAATGAGCATGATCATATTCTTTCTAGACACTTCAGAATTAACAAAACCATAGACCTCGTTAGATGTGACTACAATTGGCCTGGCATGAGGGCATTCATCAAAGACTACTGCAATCCTATATGACATGTATGCAGAATAAATCACAACATCACAAGCCCTATGGATTGCTCAAACAGCTTCCAGTGCCAGAAAAACCCTGGAACTCAATATCCATGGACTTCATCGAACAGCTCCCCATGTCCTTGGGATTCACAGCCATCCTAGTCATAGTTGACCACTTTTCCAAATAGTCTATCTTCATTCCCACTTCCATTACCATCACTTCTGCTCAGCTTGCAGAACTCTTTGTACTCCATGTATTCTCCAAACATGGCATTCCTTCTCACATCACTTCAGATAGAGGCTTGGAATTTGTGTCCCACTTCTGGCATTCTCTCAGGAAAGCCCTCAATATGAAGTTACATTTCACCTCAGGCTATCATCCAGAAGGCAATGGCCAGACTGAGCATACTAATCAGACATTAGAACAGTACCTTTGTGTCTATTGCAACTATCAACAAGACAACTGGGCTTCGCTATTACCCCTTGCAGAGTTTGCCTATAACAACACTCCCAGTGCCACCACTGGAGTCTCACCTTTCTTTGCCAACAAAGGCTATCATCCCAATTTCACCATTCATCCAGAATGTGACCTCCCTTCATCATGAGTGCAAGACTTCATAGTCGACCTGGATGAGTTGTACCAGCAACTTCAAACCAATATCCTCAATGCTCAACAAATGTACCAGACCTCAGCTGATGCTAAACGACTTCCATCTCTAGACTTTCCTATTGGCAATCTTGTGTTTATCAAAGCCAAATTCCTCAGGACTACCCGTCCTGCAAAAAAGCTAGCTGAGAAGTTTTTAGGTCCATTTAAAATCATGGCACGTCCTGGTACTCACTTAGTTACTCTAAACTCCCAGGCTACCTGAACGCAGTACATCCTGTATTCCACATTTCAATGCTCGAGCCAGCCTCTCCTAATCCCATTCCAAATCACATTCAACCACCTCTACCCCCAGTTATAATCGAGGGCAAAACCAAATTTGAGATATCCAAGATCCTCGACTCGAAAATCAATAATCGATGTACAGTGTGCAAGTTGTTGTACTTAGTGTGGTGGGCAGGATATGAAGGCACAGATGAAGAAACTTCATGGCTCCTTACAACAGAACTCAACCATACTTCAGAACTCGTTCAAGACTTTCACAAGTCGTATCCATCCAAACCTGGACCATTGCCCATTCCATAAGCACCTTGCAATTTCTCTTCCATTCACTCTCACATTTTAGTTTCGTTCATTCTGTCTTCAAGTTCAAAAAATAATAAAACAACTTCAATACCAATTCACTCATTCCAACCTGCAATTCAGCTTCTTCTTCTGCTTTCAAGTTCAACTCTCAGTTTCCATTCCATCATTATTCCTTATTCCAATTCAACTCCTAATTCTGAACCATTCATTCAATTCATGCTCAAGTCCAATCCAAAAAAAAAAAGAAAAAAAAGGAAAGAAAATACAATTCAACTCCACACTATTCTACAATCCTAATTCTACTTCTCTATCATCCTCCAAGTCATCAAAAGCACTCTTTGGGTTTTCAGACCCCAACACCCAATTCTCCCAAGTTCCCCACACCCTGGGTGGTTCCTGTACAACATTTGCACTGGCACACATCTGATAACCTATCTGGAACGATAAGTTCCTTACCTCCACTAGCAATTTGTTATTTGTCATCCTCAGCTTGGCATTTTCATGCTTTCTATCTGCCATTTCATGCCAAAGCTCGTCAACCGACTGCTTGAGCTCTACCAGAGCTGCAGTCAAGGCGATAACTAAGGAGGGCTGGGGAGGTGCAGGAACAACAAGGGGAGGAGGGGGAACAACCACAGGAGGTGGTGAAGGAAGAGGTGGGGGAGATGGCATAGGTGGTGGAGGAGGAGTAGGAGGTGAAGGAGGAGGGGTGGAGGGGGTAGAGGCATAGGTGTTGACACTCTTATATGTGGTGTCGGAGTGGGTGATTCAGGAGGTGGAGGAAGGCTGAGAAGTCAAAGCCCCACATTGGAAGAGGGGAGTATGCATCCTCATCCTTTTTGAGGGTCCCAGTCCATCTGAATTGTGAACTTCAGGCATACCTTCTTCCCTCGCCCTTTTCTTCCTCATACTTTCTTCAGCTTTGCTATTCCTCACCATTCCTTTCCCTTTTCTCTTACTAGTACCTCTACCTCGCACATTGATTGAACACCCAACTCCCCTCTCACTACACCACATGCACCCACCCAAATCTAACTCACCATCCCACTTCCTCAGACACATGTTTCGATGCTTGATGTATCGATCACATGGAGTGTCTGACTTACGACCCTCAATCCAAGAGGTATCTTCATCCTCCTCAACCAACCTTGCATCACAATAAAACATGATGGGATTGTCGGTGTCATCGCCTCACATTTTGAATGGTATGGCTCGAAGCATTCTAGAGCTGTTCCTTTCAGGTAGGAGACCATGTAGTTGACTTTTTGCCTATCATCGGGGAACGAGTTAGGCCGGGTGCGGAAATTCATTCTGCAGAGGAAGATGAAACCCTTTAATTTCTTTGGGTAGGTTCCATCGAAAGGTTCTGGTTCTCGTATTCTGGTGGCTTGACCGTCTTGTCGGTGATTCCGAGCGGTCCTGCCGAGTTTGAGAATGGCATTCAGCAGATCTTGATTGTTGGCCAGGTTCACAGGAACCCTGGCCCTAGGAAATAGCCCGGCTTGCGGAGCTTGCCTGGGCGGTGGGGCTGGCCGGGCTCGGGGAGCTTGCCTGGCCTGCGGCGGTATAGCCGCGGATGGAGGGGGTGCGGCCGCAGGGTGCGGGGGTGCAGCTACAGGCTGATGGGGTGCAACCACGGGCTGAGAGGGTGGGGCTGTTGGGGTACAGGGAGGTTCAGGCATGTTTGCCTGTTGGGGGTGCTGAGGCTGTTCCTCAGTTTCAGCATCTGTGTTGTAGTGTACTGAACCGGGTTCGTCCTCTGCCAGATGGGGTGCTTGGTTGTCGTTATCATAATCTTCGTATTCGATTTCGTCGTCGACCACCTCTTCGATGCGTGGTTCTTGCTCAAAGGGGGAGGCAAGATGCCGTAGTTCTATTGTCAGCAAGGTGTAAGCAATGAGAAGGGGCAGGGTACCAGAGGCTTCGCGCTCCCTTCGTTGGGTTACTGTGGGGGTGAGCCGATTGTCATTCATACGGGCTGTGGATCTAGTTCGTGGGGGCATGATCGTAAGAATGGAGGTGACACGGAAAGCAGTTTCACTCAGAATATACTGTCAAGATTCGGTGATGCCCAGATATCGGTTAAGTCCTGCAAACCGTTACGGGGTGGCTAGGCTTCAACGTGCTCTTGCGTTGCACCCTGCTGTTCCATGCGTGCCACTAATTTGGATAGCGAGAGGAGCCTTGAGAGGATGCCAAGGGCGTCGGCTCGAGCGAAGGACTTTAGAAATAGAGAGCGGACAAAGGGGTTCGAATCAATCGATATTCTGAGTGAAGAACTATCTACATACATCCCGCTACTTTTATAGTTAAGAAGCAAGATGTGGAACAGGGTGGCGTAAGGAATGGAGACAATAAGGTATGAGGCAACCACATGGAGGCATTGTCCACAGTGATCAGAAATAGAATAAGGAATGTAAGCAGTATTAGAATAATAGAGTATGGCTGAAAATAAGATAATGAAATGGTGGGTGGGAATAGAACAATTGTTAAGTCCGCGTGTCAGGCGCTTAGCTAGCACTTCCGAGGGAGTTATCCGGGTTAGCGTGAAGGTCCGTAACGGGGCCGAGGACTGAAGGCGGAATCGGACGGACTATGGACGGGGACAGAGGTGCCGGAAACTTAGGGTAGGTCGCAGAATGGTTTAATCCAGTCACTGAGGTGTTCGAGGTCGAAGGGACGTGGCTTCAACTTATGTGTTGTGCCCTCCTCGATCGTCTGTCCCTAATTTCGGAAAGGAGGCGGGAGTTTACCGGAAATGAATCGGAAACTGGTGGGATACTAAATCAATATTCGTACTAGCAAACAGTCTAGTCGACTGGAAGACTATATACATGTGATTATTTTTGTACTATCTTTGACGGTTATAAAACAAGGAGGAGAGGGAGTACAAGGGGTCAATATAAAAGAGAACAAGGGAGTGAGGTACGCGATAGTCCTGCGCGCCGGTTATCAAAGTAATCGAACCTTGATTTTGGAGTCTTTGGAGGGTCGGAATCGCGGAACCTCGGAATGTATGTCGGATATCTGGAAATTGGTTGTTCAGGCTTTGGTCGATCGGAAAGGTCCTGGAAACGGTGCGGGTGGTTGTGAGGTTTAATGTGGGTTTGTTTGGCTGCATGGGCCATGACAGTATCCCTCTACTAGGACCGAGCCCTCGAGGTCCTAAGCTTAAATTGGGGCGGTAATTAAGGCGGACATTACTGTGGGAGTTTTTTGGGTAGTTCCCTGGGATGTTTTGATCGATAAGCGGTGAAGGTTCGTTTGTCTATAAAAAGGGGGTGTTTGCAGAACTGGGGGGCCTTTCCCCAATGGAGAATGCGGATCCTCAACCCTCGGGAAGTTTCGGAATTCTTTCCCGTTTTTTCTTCTCCGGAGCATCATCGGGGGAGTCCGATGGGGGTCTCAAGGAAGAAGTTCGACGCCTGCGGGGCATTGATGCTGATGTGGCGGCATTGCGGGCTCGTGCTGTTGCGATTCGTGATTCCCTTGGTTTGTCCAAACAGTTTAATTTCTCTTCCTTCTAACTTCTCCGTAGTGCAGGGGCGTTTCCTAGATCCGTTACCGTCTGGCGATCCTCCTCTGGGTCGGTCGGCGCGGGGTGTAATCCCTAGTGGCCTGGTGGCGGGGGCAGATGGTCCGGAAGCCTTTGATCGGATCTCCGTGTTTCTGACCCGACTGGACGCATTCCAGGTGACATCGAGTTATTTCCACGATCTCCTCGTGGCACTCGATAGTTGTCTGCTGCGGATTATTGAGTTGTCGGAACTGCGTTCGGGGGAGGTGTCAAGTACCGTACCGAGACACAACCATTTGGCAGTGCCGACCAAGCAATCATCCTATATCCACGACCAAGTACCCGCGTCACCTACATAACACTTGGTGCGCCGGTCCTGGCTCGGCACACCTGCCATTCACATTCCTCGGTCCGTTTCACCTCGGGACTTCCGTCCTTGTATTATCTTCGGTTACCAGCCTTGTCTTATAAGTCTGGCACCTCCTATTGTCCTATCTTCGGACACACTCTATTATCCTGTCTTTTATTGTTTTACCCCTGCGTCACATTCCTTATTCTAATTTTATTCGTTGTGGACAATAGCCGCATGCTTTGCATACCTTGTTGTCCCACATTCCTTATTCCATATGTCGCTCCTTAACCTATATAAGTAGGACATGCATGTACATACTTCTTCATTCTGGGTATCGACTAGGCTTAGGCCCTTCTACCTTCTTCTCTTCTGTTAAGTCCTCGACTCAGGCCGGCATCTTCAGCATCCCCCTGAGTATCTGTCTGTTGCAAATACAGTGGCACGCACGGCAAGTAGGGCGCAACGCACGAGTACGTTGAAGCCAACGCCACTACTTTTGGCCTGCAGGACTTGGCCATAGTCCGCCCGACCTTTCGACAACACCCTTCGGCAGTACCGAAGTCCGTCAGTACCCGACTCCTGACAGGAGGTTACTCTGGCTCGGAATCTTGTCGACGCGTTGTCATCCTTGGTTAGTCAGGGGGTTGGTCCCCAAGATCAGTTCTTGGGTGGTGTTCGTCCTTCAGAGACCAGGGGAGTCTCGGGCGAGTCTTTTGAGTGACTCGGTCGCGGAAGTGTGGATGTTTGATGCAAGGGGTCCGTTGGGTGGTTCTAAGGGGTTCAGGGGGCGGAGCCTCTAGGGCTGGTCCAAGTTGGAACAGTTTGAGTTTGGACGGGTTGGTTCCGTCCAAGGTCTGGGTGTTCCATGTCAATAATAAATGGATTTGTGTGTTATTGGATCGTGAGTGTGGTCGTGGAGGTCGTAGCGTTCATTCTACCGGATTGTCGCTTGGACGGAGGTAGTGTCGTTGGGATTCGGGGAATGTCCTGCAAAGCTTGAGTCTCGGTTGAAATTGTTGGTTGGTTGGTTCGTATTAACATTCTAATAAGAAGAGGGTCTATTTTGAAGAAAATCGTGGTACCATTAGTCTAAGGGACGGTACGGAGTTCTGCGGGGGTTCAGGGTTCTCCCTGAGCGGAGTTTTTCAGAGGGTCATATTGAGCGCTGAGTGAAGACTGCTGGCTCCATATTGCCAAGAATCAGTTCGGACGTAGGCTAAACAAAGTAGTACTCAATACCCTATCGATCGTTGGATTGCGGTGGGTGAGCGTGTGGTGTCCAGTAGCTAAAATCTGACGAATATTCAGGGGGTCATGGTCGAAACTTATCGACGGATGGTCACGGGTGTTCGGGAGGGTCGGGTGGTCGGAGTGTTTCCGCCTAGGGGTCGAATTCTTTTTCGACAATGGTCATGGGAGGTCATAATCCTGAGAGGCTGGATGCGTTGTTTTTTGTTTTTTGTCCATAGGCATAGTTGGTGTTCAACACGGACAACTGGTGCCGGAGTCGGGGGCCTAACTTCTTATTCGAAGAGGTGTTGCCATTCTTGTGGTGTAAGTTTTGCATCTTTCCCTAATCTGGATGAGAAATCCGTGGTAGTCCTGCTACTGGACGGGGTCGCGGGTTGGCCTTCGTTGGCCGTCTCATTGCCTGTGTTAGGGGCCAAATGTGTGGTCACAGGGGTCCTCCCTCTGTCATAGGGGCGGTCCAAGTTCCGGGTGGGGGGTTCCCTGGCAATTTCCGATCGTCGCTCCCAGTAGTGGGCGTCGATAGGTTGGGACAGGAGACGTAGTTAGGGTAAGGAGTGGGGTTTTCCTATTCTAGAGGTCTCGTCCTTGATACTGCCGGGGAGTCCGTTGTAGAACTGGCGATGGGGTGCAACGTCACCCCAGCGGACATGGGTGGTTAGCCGATTGGAATCCGCTACATATTTTGTGATGCGCTGATTATCGCGCGTGTGGAGGGTCTCGAGGTCTGTTTCGGCTTCTCCTTCTGGGTCATGGGGGCCGAAGTTGGTTTTGAGTTCGTTCACGAACTCCTCATAGTTGTGGAGCCAGTCTGGCTCGTCGGGGGCGGAGAGGGCTGGTTTGAGCCAGCCCAGGGCGGTACTGGTCAGGTACGACCGTATGTAGGTTACCTTGGTGCTCTCGGTGTTGAGGGTGTCAGGGTGGTCACGGAAGCTCAGTTTACATTGCACTAGGAAGGTTTGTAGTTTTCTGAAATCGGATCCGTCGAAGGTATCTGGGTCTCGAACCTTGGTGGCAAGGGGGGCTGATCTTCTAGGGGGGGCCAGATTGCTGGCTAACATGGCGATGGCCTGGGTGAGGTTGGACACATTGTTTGGTCTTAAGGTGGGGGTCCCTCCTGGTTGTGCCGGAGGTGGTGGTGCTGCGGACGGGGGTACGTAGGGGGGTGCCAGCAAGTTTGTCGGCATTACTGTGGGTGGTCCTGAGCTGGACCGTATCTCCGATGGCAATGAATGTTGAATTGTCGGAGGGTGGTTTACGAGGAACGGGTTGGTCAAGTTCGAATACAGGTGTTGGTCTGCGTTTGAAAGTCTGGAATCGGAGGAGTGTTCCGGGGAGTGAACTGGGGTCTGAGGCATCTGGAAACTTGGTCCGGGATCGGGCAGTCCACGGGGGGCGGATGCACGGCAGGCAGATCCCTGAGTGATTGTCTGCATGGCTTGTGAACATGTGATGGGTCTCATGCTTAATGACGATCAGGAGTGTGAGTACGAATATACTGTTAAGTCCGCGTGTCAGGCGCTTAGCTAGCACTTCCAAGGGAGTTATCCGGGTTAGCGTGAAGGTCCGTAACGGGGCCGAGGACCAAAGGCGGAATCAGACGGACTACAGATGGGGACAGAGGCGCCGGAAACTTAGGGTAGGTTGCGGAATGGTTTAATCCGGTCACTGAGGTGTTTGAGGTCGAAGGGACTTGGCTTCAACTTATGTGTTGCACCCTCCTCGATCGTCTGTCCCTAATTTCGGAAAGGAGGTGGGAGTTTACTGGAAATGAATCGGAAACTGCTGGGAGACTAAATCGATATTCGTACTAGCAAACAGTCTAGTCGACTGGAAGACTATATACATGCGATTATCCTTGTACTATCTTGGACGGTCATAAAACAAGGAGGAGAGGGAGTACAAGGGGTCAATATAAAAGAGAACAAGGGAGTGAGGTACGCAATAGTCCTGCGCGCTGGTTATCAAAGTAACGGAACCTTGATTTCGGAGTCTTCGGAGGGTCGGAATCGCAGAACCTCGGAATGTATGTCAGACATCTGGAAATCGGTTGTTCGGGCTTTGGTCGATCGGAAAGGTCCCGGAAACAGTGCGGGTGGTTGTGGGGTTTAATGTGGGTTTGTTTGGCTGCATGGGCCATAACAACAATAGAGGACGGCCTAAGATAAAACAATGGCAATGACCAGGACAATGAGTGGCCGTCATGTTGTTCGGGGGAAATGGGTTAAGGAGTGGATAGGGGGTGAAGAAACAATGAAAGGGGATGTACGAGAGGAGTGGTCCATACGATGTACCAGATGTACCGAGCCGAGGCCGCGCGGTGGTGCGAGATAATGTGGGTGAGGGCCGGTTGGTCGGTATTCCCGAGTGAGTCGGTACTCGGTGTTGCGGGCTTGACACACTGAAAATGCCAACAATGCGTGGGCCAAGTACTATTGCAATAGTACCAACTTCATGATGCTGGTGGGGAATCAGCCAAGTCCTGTAGACCAATCAGGGTGGCTTGGCTTCAATGTACTCATGTGTTGTGCCTTACTTTCCATGTGTGCCACTAATTTCAGAGATACAGAGGACTCAGGAGGATGCTAAGGGTGTTGGCCCAAGTAAGGACTTCAGACAGGAGGAGGGAAGACAAGAAGGCATATGCCAAGTTGATATTCAGAATGAGGAACTATCTACATCCATATTCTACTTATATAAATTAAGAAGTGAGATGTGGAGTCAGGGTGGCATAAGACATGGAGAAAAGAATAAGGTATGGAGAGCATGTGGAAGTATTGTCCATAATGCTCAATAATAGAACAATGAAATATAAAAGAGAATAGAACCATAAAATGTGGCCAAATAAGATAATAAGAGTGTCCAAGAATAATACAATAGAAATGTGACCAAATATAAAACAATAGGGTCATGACTGAGAATAAAAATGTCCCAAGCTAAAACAGGCTGAGAAATAAAGAATCAATAGGTTGGGAATAATGGATAATGAATAAAGGAAGAGTGGATGATGAATAGAGTGGTGTCAAGCCCCGGATACCAAGCTCTGGTTCACTCGGTAGTACCGACCGAACAACCC
>QLPG01006298.1:0-11395 GCA_003314385.1 Gomphus sp. MG54
TCCTCCGCCATGCGATTTCTCAACCAGGCATCAACATAATACGTGGGTGTTGGCATCTCGGGATCGATTTTAATATCATGATACCGATCTTTAAGAGTTTCATGGTCGAAAACTGTCAGAATTCTAGGGTGAATATTGGTGCCAATGGATCGTGATTCGCTTTATTTCTTAGCTTTAGTTGTGGGATAGATGAGGAAGCGACAAAATGGGTGATCGTGAGTCGGGGAAAGGTATTGAGTGGGCTCATCCTCGGACGCTTCAACCTTGTTTTATTTTTATTTATTCCTGTTCATTCTTTATACTGTCCTCAATATCCCAAGCCACTGCCAATATTATTCGCGGGGAGTGATTTCAGGCAGGTGAAGACACAAATGCTACTCACTGTTATTTTGGCCATGAAACTTGAAGAATGGAAGGTCCCTGCTGGAATAAAGCCTCTGCGCCTGTTATGGAGATTTCAGCTCAGACGAATCTTGAGATTTTGAGAACAATACCTTCAATGAAACATATGGATCCGTTCTGGTACTAGGAGTATGCGTAGGATGCAAGCCCATCCATTTCATATCCTGGAGAAAACTGTCAAATGAGTAGTGCAGAATATTTGGTTTATATTTCAGATTAGAGTCTTTGGGGTTTCACATTAAGATATCTTGATGTTTTCATTTAATAGCCTCGATGGCGCGTTTATCCTCGAGAGCTCAATTTCTGGGTGATATATCCTCGATCTGAGTGTGCACGTAGTGTTGTGGGGAAGTTGGAAGAGGAAAATCTCCGAGAAGGTTGATGGAGAGCTGGAGATAGGGACACGAAACCAACACGATGACGTACCTATCGTGAAACAAGGTGTCAGAATTCGGCGTGCAT
The DNA here is from genome assembly GCA_003314385.1 of Gomphus sp. MG54. Classification (NCBI taxonomy): domain Eukaryota; kingdom Fungi; phylum Basidiomycota; class Agaricomycetes; order Gomphales; family Gomphaceae; genus Gomphus; species Gomphus sp. MG54. The sequence continues at coordinate 865 of QLPG01006298.1, forward strand.
TGCACAGCAACCAAGCTTAAAGAGAAGTGAAATTGATGTTTTGATGTGCAGAACAGGACTGTGGGTTTATACATGTCGCGCTAGCGAAAACGATCGAAAAACAATCTAGCGCGACCTGTGATGGCGTTACTGCTTCGGGTGAAAATCTCACATTTACAACAATGTGCAACTTGACAACTTGTTTGATTTAAAAGCCTCTCGCTCTCCTTGTTCCTCCAGCTGAGGCTTAATTGAGCCCGTAGCTGAGGCTGGATTAGGTCTGTAAGAAACATTTAGCATATGTTTGCTTATTTATGTATTTCTTAAATTCTCGAACCAGTTGATCACCTTAAGAATGAGCCTATATAAAATAAGATTCGGTGGCTTCTTTAGTAGAAAATTAGAGGAAACACAGCAAAATCACAAATAACTATCTACACCAAATGATCTGTCGGCACAATCATAATTATATATATTGTAGGATGACATCCTGAGCTCCCAGTGAGTACTCTTAGTACTCCTGGTTCCCCAATATACGAACGTCGATGTCCTGGTCAATCTCTATATTGTTTCAACAGCATCTGAAAACAACATTGAATCATCACAGAGAACTGGACCAACCCACCACAGCTGAAATAACAAATAAAGCTTACCCGCATTTTGCGATCCCGCTGGAGCCATGTTCTCTATCTCTCCCAAACTCCTCCCGGCCCATGGATACTCATCGAGGTCAATCCGGTCTGTATTGGAAGCGGGGAGATTCTCGAGCTCAATTTCATTTGACGAAGGGAACCCAGTGTCAATTGACTCGGTGATGTTCCGGTCACCGAATTCGTCCATAATGGCATTATGCATCCGTCGTGTAGCTGCATGGAAGCTGCCAATGGGATGAGGGGAAGAGTGGGTGGTCCCATTAGTATGGGAATGGTTCTCTTGGAGGTCCAAATGAATTCGACAAATGATGATGGCAGACAGGCTATATGAGGTATCAGTCAAGTCAGCCAAACAGTCATATTTCAGAGCCCTTACCTGTCCTGCAGAGGAGCAAGAATGTTTCCAAGAGTAGGCTATTGGTATTTTATTAATTCCTTATTTGCACCAGTTGTATCCAATGAATCATTTACTCTTAAGACCTGCCATAATCACTACTAAGCCAACTTTATGCAAGATTTTATTCAAAAATACCTTGTATATGATGGCTGATGTCGTGGTTACTGTGAGCACGAACCTGACTGTGGGTTAGATGCGGATTTGGAATAACAATTAATAATTAGATACCCATATCGTAGCACACCTTTATAATAATTAGCCACAGTGAATTATACCACTGAGAAACATACTTTGCTCAACGAACACCTGAGTTAGTGACTTTGTGTGCAATTCTCTCAATTCTCTTAACTCCCTCAAGGTTCCCAGGGAATTGGAAAGCGTCACTGCAATGACAACTGTGTCGAAAAGGATGAGTATGGCATCATCAATAGTGTTCACTAGACAACGTATAAGAAATAACACAAAATTGAAACAGAGGAAGCTTCACTTCTGAAAATCATGTTAATAGACATGTGATGTAAAGGAATACAATCGACATAACTCACAAGGCCAACTGTTTCAGGTCTATATCAGTTGGTGCACAGCTGTCTATTTTTGCAATAAACTATGCAGTGCAGAACAAGTTTTATTAGTCATCGCAAAGTGAGAGCATGCAATACGTACCAAGTAACACCCAATACCGCCAATAAGTAAAAGACAAAGCACCAAAGCAGCCAGTCGCTTAATCTTCGAGACAGCATATGCCCGTGCCATTAAAAGCCCTGGTAGAGTAGACAAGTAAACTTGTGAATGGAAAATTAGAGCCATTGTCACCTTGGATTCCAAGAAGGGGTAGAAAAGCAATACTGTTAATACTGTTAACTAAGTCATTACATGCACTGTGTTGACATTATATTCTGTGTTAAACATCATCCGAGTCTTCCTGAACCGGTATGAATGTGAATTGTTTGTGATCCATGGCATAGAACTACTCACCTTGATGCATAGATTTGGGACGAAAATGCTACCTATTGAGCCTAACATGAAGTAGATGACCCCTCCATAGCGAGCCAACATACAGGACTGATCCTAGTCTAAGCTTCTTCCTCCAGATATGCTTTCTCTCATAACGGAATGTGAGGAGTGTGTCATAAACCAAGAGTGCTATTTCAAATAGTGAGATCACAATGAGATCCACATAAAATTACTACTGAGCTTACTCAACCCAGCAATCAAAGAATAGTTCTGAGCCAAACTGTCCGGATCATAAATTTCCTCGAATCCAAACAGTTTAGGGTACTCACAAATCTGTCTCCTGCTGGATTAAGACTCGATTACTCCCTTGAGAGGACATCGTGTGAGGGAATGTTGAGAAGGACTGGATCGTGTGTTGAAATGAGAGGCTGATGGATAGAGGCAGAATGTGCAAGCTTTATGAGAGTCAAGGCTCGGTAAAGGGAAAATATGTTGGTGAAACCAAGATTGTATCTCTGCCGCGATTTTTCTTGATGGTAAATATTGTGTAAAGACAGCAACGCGATGGAAGTCATTCATGAAACATAATATCAAGTATTTGAAATAGCCTTACAACGACGGTGATTCTTCTGCCTCGTGTCAGAGCTCCGATCTCGATCTAATAAACTTAAACCACCTTCAGGAACAGAGTATTGTAAGAATTCAGGATAGGGTTCCTTGAATGTGTACGGACGCCCTCCTCTAACGATCAACAAAAAGTGAAACATCAGACAGTGCGAGAAGCTTGAACCGTCTGCAACTAACAAACCAGTGGCACCGAATCCGTAGCCATAGCCGCATACCCGAGTTCACTAGTGGTTCGTGATAGATGTCTGAAGGAGAAAGCCAAACCACAGTTTCATCAATCAGTTGGCACATCGAATGTGCCAACTGATTGATGAAACTGTTGTTTCGCACCACATTGGTTTTAAGTAACTTCTCCATGTTATGGTTAATATTGGTCCCACTGACTATACATTTGTTGTAGGAATATGGTGTTTATATCTCATTCTCTTGATCGGAGCTGAGACATGCACTTAGCTTGAAAGCATCTCCCGCCGCGTGACATGGCACTTTTTGTTGAGGATTGGGGGAAAGGTTTGATACATGTTGAGCAAATCCTATTTTGGTTTTCTCCAATAGGGTGTTCTCGCAAGAGATTTGAGGTTGTATTCTTGCATGAGGTTAGAGATTGGAACTTAGTCACGATGCGGAAGTTCCTGTTCTTGATGGATTTACGCGGGGTGCGAAACGCGCCGAGCGCGATGAATGTTTTCTTGGGTGTCGACGTGGCAACGTGCGAGTGCATGCAGCGAGCGGGAGGGTCAAAGTGAGCGAGGGCAGGTACAGCGGAGGGGTCTGATGTTGCTAAAAATAGGCCGCCTGGCGGCCACGGTCCGAATGGTCCAGAATGCGATTTAGCCGAGGCGCGTGCATGGCGAGCACACCATCATGACCTCTGTCAATGGGAAAAGCGGCGTTTGAACGGGGGTGGTTCGAGCTCGTGTCCCGGGGCTGCAAGTCTGTAGCGCTTTTCGATGCGCTTTTCGATGCGCTTTTTGATGCGCGCCGCGTAGAGTCTCCTCCACTCACCCAGCAGGCTCTCGCCCAGGCCCAACACCGGACTACGTATCTGATTCGCGCTCGTGTACTTGTGACGACCAAACCCACTATATGTTCTCGGCAGAGCTTACTATCGAGAAAATTTTGCCATCGAAAACCAAGGTGGTCATGTTCCCACCGATCGATGAAACTGTGCTTATTTACTCTGTCAAACATCTATCACGAACCACTAGGATGAGATCGTTTAAATTGACCAGTCCACACTGGTTTGTTTCCATGACTACGAATTGAGCGTCACTGGTTCGTTGGTAATCGGCGGTTCAAGGTTCCCCCACCGTCTGATCTGCCACTTTTTGTTGAGCGTCAAGGGTCGCAGTGACATGGAAGCGTGCGTTTGACAATTGACAATGTGAGTTGTCGGTGTGTAACCTGCGTCGTGAGTTTCATAATCGATTCCCGTGGCCTTGGTGATAGATTTCGGAAATCTTTAAATGTATTTGTATTATTCCTGTCTATGTGTGTTTGACATACTGTACCAAGCACATCCACCTCGGGTATTCTATAGCAGAGTGACACAGAGTTTGCGTCATTATGTTTTAGCTTATTTTACATGTAGTATACAAAAGAGTCAGAACACGACCCACAATAATGTAACCAATTTTTGTGCTCTCTTCCACTTCGTGTGCGCCCAGAAAGAACCCACTCGCTAATCTTATTAACATCGCTCGGACCATAACTCCATCAGGTTATGGGCCCCGCCTGTTGTTGATTAATAAACAAGCAGCCCCTCCCATTCATTATCTGTTAAAATGAGCGACGATCAAAGAATAACCATTGATTAGTTAGTTGCGGACGGTTCTAACTGGGTGACGTACCGCGACCGTATGTTGTGGGCCGTGGATTAGCGCGGCCTGTCTGTCCATCTTACCTCCCCTTCCATCACACAAGAGTACCTGGCAGCTGGTACTGTTGGCATTTTGACGCCAGATATGCGGTGGCAGCTTGACCAAGCGATGGTCAAGCAGCTTATCGGCTCTTCAGTGCCAGATAGCATTTTCAACGCAATCAAAACTGGAAGCAATGTAAAGGAGGTGTGGGATGAACTAAAAAAGCTGTATGAAGGATGCATATCATTAATCTTGGTGGACTTGGGAAGACATTTACAGATGATGTGCTGTGCTGAGGAGGAGAGCATACGCGATCATTTTGATCAGCTGGCAAATTTACACCAGCAGCTTGGGTCGATGGGCAAGACTGTGCCCAATAGCGAATATGCATCAATCTTGATGGGATCCTTGCCAGCGTCATATCAGCTGACCTTGAGTGCCATATCTGTGGCCGCCAAGATGAGCGGCACTATTCCTACTCCTGCCATTGTTACTAAACTCGCCACCGATGAGTATGACAGACGTACCTTGAAGAGTAGTAAGACTCCAGATGAAGCCTTTACCGTTGCCACAGATGCTCGAAAGAAAGGCAAGAAGCAAGTTGAATGCTTCAATTGCCATAGGAAGGGCCATATTAAGGCCAATTGTTGGGCAAGAGGCGGTGGAAAGGAAGGGCAAGGTCCAAAACGTCGTGGTGGCAGAGATCGAGATGGAGATGCAGGAGGTGGCAGTGGAAAGGAGGATGCTGCCGCAAGCACTGAGCAGGCAGGAGGTGGAAGTGGAGATGTTGAGGCATGGGCCACAATTGAAGGCGTTGGAGAAGAGGAGGTGGTGGAGACTCCTCATGTTCCAGCAATGGTGGCCAATGAAACCTTTGGCCAAGAAGCCGAATTATACGATTCTGGGGCATCTCGTCATATGTCCCCATTTTGTGAGCGTTTTGTCACGTACCATGAAATTCCTGCTTGTCCTATCACTGCAGCAAACAACCGTACCTTCTACACAGTTAGTGCCGGAGACCTCCAAATTGAGGTGCCAAATGGTGCAATGTCAACTAAGGTATTACTTCGTGATACCTTGCATGCACTAGAGATGGGCCTCACAGTTGTGTCAATCGGCCGTATCGTTAAGGCCGGGTTTGCTGTACAGTTTGAAGAAGAGACCTGCAAAATCAAGAAAGGAAACACTGTTATCGGCAACATACCTGCTAGTGAAAGGGCTGTTCAAGGTGGAACACTCACTTATGGGCCTAACCGCTGTGTTGCCTGAGCAAGTGGATATTTTCATACTTCATTGCAGGTTGAGTTATATTTCTGCCGACTCTATTTGCAACCTTATCTGCAGCGATGCAATCTGCGGCCTACATTTAATAAATGACCTTCCTACTTTCACCTGCGATTCATGTGAATATGCCAAGGCAACCCACAAGCCTATCCGAAAGGAGAGAGAGGCTCCACTTGCCAACTCTTTTGGTGCTGAAGTACATTCTGACGTCTGGGGGCCTTCGCCAATACTTAGTCTTGGAAGTTGCAAATATTATGTGACTTTCACTGATGACTATTCACATTATACTAAGTTTGAGGCCCTCAAAACTAAAGATGAGACCCTATGTGCTTACAAGGCATTCGTGGCCTGGGCAGCAACATAGCATGGTGCACAAATTAAATGCCTTAGGTCAGATCGTGGTGGAGAATTCACCGGCCACGATTTTACCAATTTTCTTCGAGAGCAAGGCATGGAGTGACGACTTACTACCCATGACACACCACAGCATAATGGTGTGGCTGAATCGCTCAATCGCCGGCTCCTTGAACGTGTACGTGCAACGTTGCACCAAGCAGATTTACCAAAGAACTTGTGGGCAGAGGCCATCAACTTCGCAGTGTGGTTGAAAAATCGCACTTCTACCAAAGCTCTAGGTAATGTTACACCTTATGAGCGGTTATATGGTCAAAAACCTAATCTAGGGAATGTGCCCGAGTAGGGAAAGCATGTGTGGGTACATAATGCAAAGGGCTCAAAGCTTGAAGCATGTGCCACCCAAGCACGATGGGTAGGTTACGATGTTGATAACACTCATGCCCATCACATTTATTGGCCTGACACCAAGCGTCTTTCCATCGAGCGCGATATTAAGTTTGCACCACCAACTCTCACCCTACACCCACCATTGCCCAGTTATGCACCAGCTCCTGTATTGCCGGCACCCCCAGCACCTGCGCAATCAAAAACTACATTACCTATTGCAACATCACTTCCACACCATCCTATGCCATCTATTATTCCACCATATATGCCTTCTGTGACTGCCCCTCATAGAGAAGAAGAGGCCAAGCCTAGTGAACCTTCCCAGTTGACACACAAGTCTATGCATATGTCAAAGCCTTCGTTTTTACTTAGGCAAATTCAGGCTGGAGAAGGTACTACAGGTGAAGACATCTCTGACTATGTCTTTAGTGCAGAGTTCGACGATATTATTGCTGTGGCCATTTTAAATGCGGAGGCCGACCCCAAAACACTTGAAGAAGCACGATCTTGTTCTGACTGGCCTCGCTGGAAGGAGGCAATGGATCGTGAAATAAGCAATCTCGAGGAAGCAGGCACATGGGTTACTGTACCATGCCCTACCGATAAGAATATTGTTGGATCGAAGTGGGTATTTTGTATCAAACACAAGGCCGATGGGAGTATCGACAGGTATAAAGCATGGCTTGTTGCCCGAGGCTTTACGCAAATCTTTGAGGTGGACTACTTTGTCACTTTTTCACCTGTCGCCAAGCTATCAAGCTTCCGACTTATCCTAGCCATTGCTGCGCGCCACAATTGGGTGATCAAAAGTTTCGATTTCAACGGCGCATACTTAAACGGCAAGTTGGATGCTAATGAGGAGATTTACATGTACCCTCCTCCTGGATATGACAACGATACAGGCGTTGTGAAGCAACTTCAAAAGTCGCTTTATGGGTTGAAGCAGGCAGGGCGAAAGTGGTATGATACACTTTCACATGCACTTGCTAACCTTGGTTTCTCTGTTAGCCAGGCTGATCTGGGGGTGTTCTTTGCTTATATCGGTGAGAACATTCTTATCCTGGCTGTACATGTCGATGACTGCATTTTCACCGGCAGTTGTGAAGAGTTAATCACGCAATACAAAATGAAAATCAACGCCTGTTATGCCTTGACAGACCTAGGACTGGTTCACAGGCTTCTAGGCATCAAGATCACGTGTGATTGTGCAGCGCGTACCATTTCACTTTCCCAAGTATCATATATCCACTCTATTTTCACTTGTTTTGCTCTAGCTGATGCCAAACCTTTTGGCTCACCCATGGTTCCTGGACTAGCATATTCCAAGCACCATTCTCCTACCAATCCTGATGAACAAGCCCAGATGAAGAAAACTCCATACCGTGAAGCCATTGGCAGCCTTATGTATACTGCCGTAGCAATGCATCCTGACATTGCATTTGCCGTATCAGCCCTATCACAATTCCTTGATAATCCCGGCATCGTACACTGGGAGGCAGTCAAAAGGATTTTTCGTTATCTAATCGGCACCAAAACATTTGAACTCACCTATGGCGGTGAACGACATGGTCTTGAAGGCTTCACAGATGCCGATAGTGCAACACAGGAGCACCATCATGCCATCTCAGGCTATGTATTCCTTATCGACGGCGGAGCCATTTCCTGGAGTTCCAGAAAACAAGAACTCGTCACCCTCTCTACAGCAGAGGTGGAATATGTTGCGGCAACCCACGCAGCCAAAGAAGCGGTTTGGCTGCACAAACACTTGGCCGAACTTTTCCCTAATCTCCTTACACCAACTCCTTTATATTGCGACAATCAAGCTGCCTTAAAGCTAATAATGGATGACAATTATCATGCACGAGCAAAACACATCGACATACATTTTCATTTCATTCGTCAAATGGTTGCTAAAAAAACATTAAAACTTCTCTATTGTTCTACAGACGACATGGTCACAGACATATTAACAAAATCATTGCCTAAGTGGAAGATCGCGACACATATCACTACCCTCGGCATACATCGCACTTGCAGGGGTGTGATAGATTTCGGAAATCTTTAAATGTATTTGTATTATTCCTGTCTATGTGTGTTTGACATACTGTACCAAGCACATCCACCTCGGGTATTCTATAGCGGAGTGACACAGAGTTTGCGTCATTATGTTTTAGCTTATTTTACATGTAGTATACAAAAGAGTCAGAACGCGACCCACAATAATGTAACCAATTTTTGCGCTCTCTTCCACTTCATGTGCACCCAGGAAGAATCCACTCGCTAATCTTATTGACATCGCTCGGACCATAACTCCAGGGCTCATCCTCGGGCGTGATAGTGAAGCTTCAACCTTGTTTAATTTTGATTTAATTCATTTTCATTCTTTATACTGTCCTCAATATCCCAAGTGATTGCCAATACTATTCGCCGGGAGTGATAACAGGCAGGTGAGGACACAAATGCTACTCACTGTTATTTTGGCCATAAAACTTGAAGAATGGAAGGGTCCCGGGTAGAATAAAGCCTCTGCACCTGTTATGGAGATTTCAGCTCAGACGAATCTTAACATTCTGAGAACAATACCTTGAATGACAGATAGAGATCCGTTCTGGTACTAGGAGTATACGTAGTATGCAAGTCCTTTCATATCCTGGGGAAAACTGTCAAATGAGTAGTTCAGAATATTTGTTTTATATTTCAGATTGGCATCTTTGGGGTTCACATTAAGGTGTCTTGATGTTTTCATTTAATAGCCTTGATGTTGTTTGGTGTGGTAGACTAGGTTTCTATGGGGTTTTCTGCGCTATAATATCGGAGAGTCGAGTGTACAAATAGGGTAATGATTCCCTGGATTTACTGTGATTTTATCTGTATTTATTGCTATGGAATTCGTTGTGCTATTGGTGTTCTCCCTAGGCTAAGTCCCAGTTTTCATGTTATGGCCCATGCCGCCAAACAAACTCACATTAAACCCCACAACCACCTGCACCATTTCCAGGACCTTTCTGATCGCTCAAAGACTGAACAACCGATTTCCGGATGTCCGATACATCATTCCGAGGTTCTGCGCTTTCGAACCTCCGAAGACTCCGAAGTCAAGGTTCTGCTCCTCTGATAGATGACGCACAGGATCATCGCATAACTCACTCCTTGTTCTTCGTTTTATATTGCCCCTTGTACTCTCTTCCCCCCCTTGTCTTTACTCAGTAAAAGATAGTACAACAACTAGATACATGTATATAAGCCACCAGTCGACTAAACTATTTGCCAGTACAAATATTGACTTAATACTGCATCGTAGTTTCTGATTAAGTTCCAGTAAACACTCTGACTTTCCGAAATTAGGGACAGATGATCGAGGAGGGTGCAACACATAAGTTGAAGCCAAGTCCCTGTGACCTTGAACCACTCGTACCTCCCTATACCGTGAACAGTCCCAAGACCCCTGGCGTTCCCAACTTCCATCTGCTCCAATTCCGACCCCGATTCCAATCCTTCACCCCCGCCCTCGGAATATGAATTCCCCCTTCAGAAACCTTTTGGAACCCTTTGAAAACCCTTCCAGAAGTCTCCAGCTAAGCGCCAACATGCGGATTTAACATTTCACCTCCGCTTAGGTGCTGTTCCAGGGAACCAGTTTGGGTGCCAAAGTGCTGCTTTGGCGATTTGTGGTTCTCCCACAAGATAAATGTAATGTGTAGTGGTGTAATATGATAATGTATAAAATGGAGAACCCAACTATATCCCAGACTTGTTGTACGACAAGTAGCAAGCGTTCTAATCCTAAATGGGTAGGTGAGCACTCAGTGCTTAACCTTCGGTTCAGCGCAAGTGAATATATTTGAGTGTAGCCTAGTGGCTAGTAGTATGGGGGAAAATATCTCTTGTATCGGTTGTTAACTACCTGTAACTACAGTTTGTTTTATACATGTAAACTGTCTGATGAAAGTATGATCCGTAACTAATCAATCTTGTGGAACATATGCAGGGTTGGCCCATTGTGGGTTGTCCCAATATGATCTTTATAGAGA
>QLPG01006311.1:0-24101 GCA_003314385.1 Gomphus sp. MG54
AATAAAGTATGGCCGAGGACAAAAGAGTGAGTGAGAATAGAACAATGAGAGTGGCAGAATATAAAACAATAGGGCCACTGCCAAGTGGCAACAAAGAGTGAATGTCCCAAAGGTAAACAGGCAAGGGGAAGGATAGGGAATGAAGGAATGACAAAGGATAGAGGGGACAGGATGAGGAAAGTAAACCAAACGATGAGCCAAATGTACCGGACCGAAGACCATGTACTGGCAAGGGATGCCTTGTCACTGGTGTGTGGGACTAAAAGGCAAGGGTTGTTCGGTCGGTACTACCGAGTGAACCAAAGCTTGGTATCCGGGGCTTGACAATAGATGAGGATGTTGTCCAAATAGATGATAGTGCAATTGTCTAATAGATCGCCAAAAATGTTGTTTATGAAGTGCTGAAATGCAGCAGGGGCGTTAGAAAGACCGAAAGGCATGACAAGCCACTCAAAGGATCCATAACGTGTCCTAGAGACTGTCTTCCATTCATCCCCTTTGGCAATTCGAATGAGATGATAGGCATGTCTGAGGTCAATTTTAGTGTATATATGAGCTTTCTTGGGGGCATCTATGAGGTTGGAAATAAGGAGAAGTGGATAATGGTCCTTCTTCATAATTCTGTTTAGACCATGAAAATCTATGGAGAGTCGCAGAGAGCCGTCCTTCTTGCATACGAACAGTATGGAGTGCCATGTGACAAACATGAGGGTTGAATGAAGCCCAATTGAGGTGTTTGTCGATGAAATCTTGTAGTAATTGGAGTTTGGATACTGAGAGGGAATAAATGGGACCAAGAGGGGGCAAAGTGCCATCCTTGAGGTTGATCTTGAGGTTGTAAGGTCTATGAGGTACTAGTGTATTACCATGCTGTTTACTAAAGACATCAGTGAAGTCATGATAGAATTCTGGAACATGCTGTTTAATCCTATCCAGGTTGTCAGAAGAATCAACTGTAGTGGAGCCTCAAGCATATTTATCGAGATCTGCGAGGTTGAGTTGAAAGGCTTGCAAACCTTCTAGTTTACAGGTGCAGACAAATGCTTCTGCATTAACTAGGGCTATCTGCGACACCTCCAACTTCAGAGATGGCAATGGATTGCTTGGAAGGGAGGTGCTGGACTGTGAAGCAGCAGTTGAGGCCTGAGGTGTCAGAGCAGCGGTTGGTTATGTAAACTTGAAAGTTATACTGCCCAATACCCAGTCAATCGATGGATTGTAGCAGGTGATCCAGTTGAAGCTAAGTACTGCAGAGCAACTGCCATCCAACGATGTTACGTAGAAAGTAACATTCTGAAGTTCACTGGTTGGAAATCAGATAGGAATTGTAGTGGTCTGAGTAATGACAGAATTAGTAGAACCATCAAATAAATTCAATGGAATAGCAGGAACTGAATTAGTAGGCAAAGAATATTTTTGCACAACTCGTGATTCAATAAAGCAGTCTGAAGAACTACAATCTAAGAGCGTAACAAGAGGAAACTCAGAAATAAGAGAACAAGACAGATTAAGTACAGTATAGTAGACCTCCTTGATACAGGATACCTTCTTGATACAAAATGATTTTCCAAGGTCAATTCTCATTCCAGTAATACAGGGTTTTGCACAAAGAATCTACTATATATAAGCAACATTTAATACAACCCACACAAGGGAGTGAGAAGAATTGCATTTGGGAGGAATTTATTTTCATCTAAAATTTCTCAATTTTGATAACATACAATCTTAAATCAGTGATTGCTCAACTTTTCTGAAAGATTTTGTCATAGAGTGTTCACATTAGGGAAGCTATGCATTTCTTATTGCTAATTACAAAAACTCCGAGTGGGATTTGACCTAAATTGACCTTAATCTGACCATAAAGATATTGGGGCTACCAAAGCATGACATGCAACACACTAGTAATACAAAGAAATGGATGACTAATCACAACAGGCCGCAAATTCCACACATGGAGAATTAGGTGTCATGCTTGTATCAAGGACCTATACCTGTGACATTTTGACCTGTTCCACAAAAGAATTTACTCTGCCACAACAAATGCTTTTTTGCCCCTATAATATAGAGCAAAAATGTTCTCAAGACACTTCTTAGCTGTAATATATATATATTTAATTTAATTTACAAAATTTTGAGCTAAAATTGAGCTTGACTGAAATCTGTATCAAGGAAGGCTACTATACTGTATTAGTGAAGTTTTTGAAATTTCAGAAGTAGAAGATACGCAAGAAATAGGAGAAAGGGTGTTCAAGAACAGTACGTGAGAGAGGCTAATGCAATCCTCAGCTTGTGCATTTCTGAGGTTGTAGCTTATTTTTTTGACTCCATCGTCATGTTGTCCTCGGCATTGGTGTCAGACCTGCTTACCTTGGTCGCACATGCTTTCATCAATTTTTTTTTGTTGGTGTTGTTGGTTTTGTTGTTAGAAGAAGAAGTCGATGAGAATTGAGAATTGGATTTGGAGCAGTCCTTGACCATGTGACCTTTTGAAGCACACAAGAGACAGAGTCCTGTGTCGATTTGCATTTGACATTCTTCTGGCAACAGCTCCCCATCTTTTCTAAGCTTGGACAAAATGTCATTAGCATTGTTGTTATTATTGGAAGACTTATCCTTGCCATTCTTCTTCCCCCCCTTCTTACTCTTTTTGTTGTTCGAGTTGTTGGAGTTGGAGGAAGACTGATTGTTGTTGTTAGAGTTGGATTTGGATAGGGACCTGTTCAGCTTTGCAGGCATTCCAAAGTTGTCGAACTCCTTGCGTTCCCAATATCTGCTGTCAATCTCAAGTGAATATTGTCCGATTTCAATGAGAGTTTTTAATTGAGGAAAATGAAGGAGGCTGTCCTTAATATGTCTGGCCAACCCTTTGTATGCCACATGTGAAAGGGCGGCATCATTCCACTGAGTGCAAGTGGAGGCCAAAGTCAATGAAGTATTATGCCACACGATGGGTGTCTTTCATGACTATCTTGCTGAGCTCGATTTCTGCTTGTGCAGTGTTGTTGAATAGACCAAAGTTGGTCTCAAGTTCTTGATGAAAGTCTCTCCAGACCTTAAGCTAGCTAGGCTCAGGTTGGATTTCGCCTAGAATAGCTGGTTCAAAGTATTGAAGTGCGGGACCTGTGAGGTACAAAATGGCATACTGGACCCTCAACGCATCCATCAAGAATGCAGACAGACAGTCTCAAAAGTTCAGCACACATTGTAAGAAGAATGTGCGAAGCTTAGCTTAGTCGGTGCCATCGTAAACCTCAGGCTCACAAACCTTGGCATGATGATCAGGGTTGGGATTAGATCTAGGGGGTGGTTGGGCTAATCGATCGATGAGTGCCTTGACAATTTATCTGTACTAGAAGTAGAATTAACAGTCAGATTGGAATCAAGAGTTGGATTAGAAACATGAGTGGGTGTCAGGAACTGTAGGCCGGCAAAGCCGACCATTCAATTCAGCCCACTCAGCCCAACTCTGCTCTCGCTCGCCCATCCAACCCTACGCCCTCAGCCCACAGACTATATGCACCTCGTGTATCCATCTTGGCGTCACATGCTCCTGTCAAACCGCTCCACTCATTTACGTCACATCCCATATGCTCGTTATTCCATTCCGTCTCCATTTACGTTTCATATCCTTCATTTACATTTCATTCCCTGTTCATCTATTCGCATTTCCGCTCAGTCCTTTATGTCCAATCCGCTATTACGTTCCTTAGAGTAACTCCGTTGGGAATCTGAGTGACACGTCACTCAACAATGTCACGGAGGAGATCATTATTTGGACGTAGTATTTCTGTTTCTCGCTTTTCATGTTCCTCGGCTTTCTCATTCTATTATAGGAATCCATTCGACTCCTAATAGATTAGAAAGTAGTATAAAAGGCCTTGTACTATTAGTTCAGTCCTCAGTCAGAATATCAACCTGATATTGACTAAGATCCTCCGTTACTTCCGTCTTCCTCGCCATTACGAAATTTGGGGACCATGTGATCCAAGCGGGCGCAACACAAGCACGTTGAAGCCAACCCCAACTCCGAACCTCGCCAATCACTTCACCATTGGGAGATTACATTATATTATGATTACGTCTTTCTCACTATCGTAACAGTGGGGTTCGGATTTGAAACTTGAACAGGGTTTGGATTTGCCTCATCATTGTCATTATCGTCAATTGGCTCTTCTTCATCATCATCCTCGCATTCAGGAGGAGCATTCCCACCTGACAGGCCAGCTTTGTGAATCGAAGGTTGTTCTGACAGCCGTCGAAGTGCAGAAATCTCCTGCAACTGACTTGGGACTTCTACAATAAAGGGTAGATTACAAGTAGTGGATCGAGTATTCATGATGGTGGTGATATGCAAAGATGATATGCAAAAAGAGGTGCGATCAGGTGTAGAAGTCAGATAATACTGTTATGATGTGAAGGAATGACATAATCATAATAAACGTAAAATCTCCCAAAGATAATCAATAGTGAGGTTTGGGACAGGGTATGGCTTCAACTTGTGTGTTGCACCCACCAGATCGTACTGGCCCTAATTTCAGAAAGGCGAGACAGAGAATTAGCTAGTAGAAAATCAAGGTTGATTATCTGACTGAGGACTAAACTACTGAAGTACAAGATCTTTATACTACTTTCAGATACTAGGAGTCGACTAGATTCCTATAATAGAATAAGAAAGCCAAGGATCGTGAAAAGCAAGAATGGAAATACTACTCCCCAAATAATGATCTCTTCTGTGACATTGAGGAGTGATGTGTTACTCCGATTCCCAACAGAGTTACCCTAAGGAACATAATAGCAAATCAGATATAAGAGACTTAGCAGAATTGCAAATAAATGAAAGTGGAGTGGAATGTAAATGAACAGATATTGACGTAAATGAAGATGGAATGGAATAGCAAGCATATAGAGTGTGACGTAAATGAAATGAATGAATTGACAGGAGCATGTGATGCCAAGATGGATACACAAGGTGCATATAGCCCGTGGGCTAAGGGCATATAGTTGAATAGGTAAGCGAGGGCAGAGTTGGGCTGAGTGGGCTGAAATGAATAGTCGGGCATGCCAACATATGCTTCCTAACAGAGGGACAAAACCATTCAAATGCTTCATTTTTTTAAATAATTAATATCTCAATGAATATTAAGAGTTATGTTATCATCTTGATTGTGACCACAAGTTCAGAAGCAGGGCTATCTCCACTAATTACGTCATATTTTTGATTATGTAATCCTCCCGTTATTTACAGTACAACACAAATGTTCAAAATACTTGAATGGGTTTGTCCCCTACTGTATGGTTCCTTGTGGGTCCAAATAGGAATAGATGAAAAAGATATGTTTTTAAGGATTTTCCTTGGACTTGAGGGTTTTGTTATTTAAGAGTCGATTACCCTGAGTAATTTACTCTTAAATGGCCAGCCAAAAGTTATTATATTTTTTTGGTAGTCAATTCAAGACTGGTTTGTTGGATAATTTTCTAAGCAAGAGAGGTTTAGAATCTAATATATTGATCCTGGTTCAGTGGCCCTTGATGTCCAGTGGAGAATTCCCCATTCTCCAACATCATCCATGACTAGGGAATGACATAGGTCATCCACAGGGCAAATATAGGTGACCCACACCTAACCCATGGGGAACCTGAACCCATCCACCTATGGGTTTTTTCCCATGGGTGGACAGGTATTGGGTGCATGCCAAACCTACATGTGCCGATATAAACACAACATATAACACACACATGCTGATATGAATGTGATGTATGACACTGTTATGATGTAAATGAATGATGTAGTCATAATAAAAGTAACATCTTCCAAAGGCGAAGCAATGGCAAGGTTCTGAGTAGGTGTTATGGCCCATGCTGCCAAATAAACCCACATTAAACCCCACAACCACCTGCACCATTTCTGGGACCTTTCCGATCGCTCAAAGTCTGAATAACTGATTTCTGGATTCCCGATACACCACTCCGAGGTTCCGTGTTTCCGAACCTCTGAAGATTCTGAAGTCAAGGTTCTGCTCCTTTGATAGACGACACGCAGGATCATTGCATACCTCACTCCTTTGTTCTTTGCTTTATATTGCCCCTTGTACTCTCTTCCCCCCCTTGTCCTTACTTGGTAAAAGATAGTACAAGACTAGATACATGTATATAAGTTACCAGTCGACTGGACTATTTGCCAGTACGAATATTGACTTAATTCTGCATCGTAGTTTCCAATTAAGTTCTAGTAAACTTTCCGACTCTCCGAAATTAGAGACAGATGATCGAGGAGGGCGCAACAAATAAGTTGAAGCCAAGTTCCTGCGACCTCGAACCACTCGTACCACCCTATACCGTGAACAGTTTCAAGACCCCTGGCACTTCCCGACTTTCCATCCCCATTCCGATTCCGACCCCAAGTCCATGACCCTTAGTCCCTCCGTCCCCGGAGTATGAACCCCCCCCTTTGGAAACCATTTGGAACCCTCTGGAAACCCTTATGGAAGCCTCTAGCTAAGCGCCGATACGCAGATTTAACAGTAGGGTTTGGCTTCAACTTGTGTATTATACCCACTGGACTGTACTGGACCCTAATTTCATAGAAGCAAAAGTGGAAATGAAGACTGAGATGAATAGAAGAAGCTTATTTGAAATCTTAGTTGATTATCTGACTGAAGACTGAACTACTGAATGTACAAGATCTTTATACTACTTTCAAATCTACGAAGAGTTGACTAGATTCCTATAATAGATAAGAAAGTCTGAGGATCGAGAAAAGTGAGAAACAAATACTATGTCCCAATCTTGACCTCCTCTATGACATTGAGGGGTGACATGTCACCCCAATTCCTAATGGAGTTACCCTATAAGGAATGTAGTAGCAGTTCGGATATCAGAGGATAGAATGATAGAGTGGAATTGCAAAATAAGAAAAGTAGAGTAGAATGTAAAAGGAAAGTATTAAAGGTAATAAAGTGAAAATGGATTTGCGAGCATATAGGGTTTGACATAAATGAGTGAAGCATAATAAAAGTTGCATGTAATGCCAAGACAGATACATGAGGTGCATTGAATTCGAAGGCTGAAGAGCATATGGTTAAATAGGTGAATGGGGGTGGAGTTAGGCTGAATGGGCTGATTTGAATAGTTGGGTATGCTGGCAAAGTGGTTCCTAATAGACACAAACATGCCATACATGCATGTCCTGCATGCATACATGTACAGTGCATTCGTGTTGGTATGTTCATGTTGGCATGTGCATGTATGGTGTGTTCATGTTGTATGTGTGCACATGCAGCATGTGTGTGTCATATGTGCACATGTACAACAGGAGTGAGTCCCCAGGTGGTTGTTGTATACATGCACATACATGCATATACAATTGACACAGTGGGTTGGGCCTGGGTCCTGGGTGCTCTTGGATTGACCCACACCCAAACCCAAGGACACCCAACCTGGTAACCCATGCAGGTTGGCCTAACCCATGCTATTCCCTATCTATCACTCAGGTTGTATATATAAACAGACATGTAGTTACAGGCACCTCAGTGAACTCCCCATTCACTGAGGTGCATATTCTTCTCTCTATATAGTAGACAGACCAAGCTTACTATCTCATACCTTGTCTGTACTTAGGTAGGCTAATAGTATGTGCTCAGTGAACTCCCCATCACTGAGCTTGTCTGTACTTAGCTACTGCGCTTAACTCCAACAGCACTGACATATTCCAACTTGATCGTTATTACCCTTGTATGTGAGTACTAGGGCTGCATCGGCTGCATCTCCGCGAGTAATGTCGACTTTCCTGAGTTGCTTAAAGTTGGTGGTCACATTCTATGCAATTGATCACGTGACCTAAACTGACGTGTCTGCTGGTTTGACCTTTCTGTGTTTCCACTGCATCACAATGGATACAGCAGCCCTTATGTCCGAAATCAAAAAAATCCCCCCAGTGACACGGTTTCTAGCGGGCTCTTCACTTGCCGTTACATTGCCTGTTATTCTTCAGCTCGTGTCAATATATAAAGTACTCTACCATTATACTTTGGTGTTTGAACAACTACAGGCATGGTAAAATATCTCATCCAAATGGCAGACCTGTTGAAAACAACCCTTATGCTTTTACACAGGTATGGAGACTATGGTCCTCGTTTTTCTATGGAGGTGATCCTCTGCATGATGTGTTGCAAGAGCGCATTAATGATTGTACTTGACAATTATAGGCACTGGAATCAACTTTATATTCGATTTTATCATGATGTAGTAAGTCATGCAATATCCATCGACGTCCTTTTTTCCATCAACCTTGTATTTCCCAGTCGCACATCAGACGATTTAGAATCGCAACATTACACGAGGCGGTCTGCAGACTACGCATGGCAACTTATGCTAGCCTCTCTTGGCCTTCTTGTACGTTGGATCCATTTCCTGGAGCGTCGCATCATTATCTCATTCTGATCCTCAGGGACTCAATCACCCGCTTGGTTCCCATATTCTTCATCGACCACTACTACTTTGTTTGGTCTACCTCTCGTCTCGCCTCTCTCCTAACACACAGTTTTCATTGTTTGGACTTGTCACGGTCCCTGCCAAGTGGTGGCCTTATGTTCTGTTGGCATTGGATACTATCATGGGTGGTACACAAGTATGTAATTTTACTCCTCCCATATCTGTTCTTGACTGCTATTCTTGCCTACTAGACTCTTGCTCGATCCTTGACCGGTATCGTAGTGGGACACGTATGGTGGCTCCTCACATGGAGAGACACAGCTAGTTAGTCGATTATCAACCTTCTCGATGCACAGAAGTTCATCAATTATCAGCTCAACGGAGTACTCTCGGTCGAGCACCAGAGTGGTTGAAACGCCTCATGCCACCGCCACCCTTGCCTGCAGGCACAAGTGGCCCTCAGCCGAGAGGCTTCGGTGCCAGACGTGATGCAGCAACTCAACCAGTTAGAGAAACTGCAGGATATAATTGGGGTGCGGGACAGCGACTAGGGGATGGCTGATTTGACTGTAGAAACATGCCATGAACATAGATGTTATATAACTTGGTGTAAATAAATTATTCAACTAACTCAAGTCGGTTGGATGGAAACTTTCCAAGAGTGTGAATCGCTCTTATGGATGTATGGGATTTCAGACTCCTAAATACCCTAAATACAACAATTCAAACATCTATAAAAATGAAAAAAGCTGCGCAGTTTATATTAGCTAAATCCGAAAAATTAAAACAAAAAGAGACAGACTCGGCGAATACAGAGTCTCACGCTTCTTCAATACCATATTTTTTCCAGTAGGCATCCATTTGTTCGAGTTCCTGTTGACGACCTTGACGTTCCAACCAAGACATTAGGTCCCTCATACGCACAAGAGCGCGAACAGGTGCATGGATCTCCTGCGCCACTTGATTCATTGTACTCAGTCTGGGACCTGACTCGAGATTTACGTCGGTGCCAACTTCCTCTCTGTCAAGACAAACAACGACGCCAATTACTTTGCCTCCAGCATTGTTGATGTCGTTCAGAGCACGACGGATTGCAGTTCCAGCAGTCATTACGTCATCGAGAATAAGCACATGTTTATGAGCGATCGTTGAGCCCACAAGAATACCGCCACCTTCTCCATAGGTCTTGGCTTCCTTTCTGGAATGTCACATGGTACCATTAAGCATAAACTGAAACTTCATCCAATGCAGACCAACCGATCATAAGCCCACCCAACATCGATGCGGTGGTCTCTCCAGAGCAGTAAAGCTACAGTAGCCGCTAGAGGTATGCCTTTGTATGCGGGTCCAAATATGACATCAAACGGGGGTATCTCTGATGACAGGAGAGAGGAAGCAATGTGGGTGGCATATGCAGATGCGAGGGTTTCAATGAGAGAGCCCGTATTTAATTGTCCGGTTTGAAAGAAATACGGCGATACCCTAGACGGTTTTATCTCATGATTTCGTTCTCTCTTGAAAACAGTAATGCACTACCTGCCGGATTTAAGCTTGAACGAACCAAATTTCAAGGCACCAATTGACAACGTGGTAGAGATGAGCTTCTCTTGATAGTCTTGCAGCTTCGTCGCCATGTTTCGGAAGAGAGTGGGGGTGGTTGTGGGCGCGCATCCTTTCATTTCAGCCAGATGGCTGACGTTCGAGCTCTGCTAAAAGCTAAACGCGAGGAGAAACGCGTTTCTCATCCATTTGCAGCTTATAGCCAAACCGGACAATTACGCTGCACAGCATGTTCCACTTTTGTAAAGCATGCTTCCGCGTGGAATGGTCATTTAGGATCCAAGTCCCACAGAACCAATGCTGCACGTCTCAAGGAGGACGAGAGAAGCAAAGAGGCTAAGGGAGACGAAATCGTGCTAGGCAAAAGGAAAGCAGTCGATGGAGATGACAGTCTCCCAGATGAAGCACCAAAGAAACCTCGTTTAAATAACGATAACCATCACTCTACCGCATTACCAGATACCCCAGCTACTGGTCTACCACCAGATTTTTTCTCGGATCCCTCCCACTCAGCTGCTGTTGGAGAAGTGGACTCTGGCGACGAGGAAGAGGCAGGTGACAGGAAATCACCATCTATTCTCACCACCCCGCGACCCCAGAGCAGTCTTGACCTGGAGTGGGCTAAATTTCAGGAGGCAGTAATCAATGCCCCAGTTGATGCCGATGTTCGCGAAACATTTGAAAGAGCCACAATTTTTGCGGAACCCCAGCTGTCAACCGAGATTCCAGAAGGCTTTCCGTCTTCTCTTGCTCCTGAACCCAAAGTCGAACATGACCATGAAACGAATGCAGGGCAGAAAGACGATGGGGGAGAACAGAGAAGACGAGAGGAGGAAGAAAAGGAACTCATTATGGATCGTTTGTTGGATGAAGAGCGTGCCCAAGAAGAAGCCGATGAAAGGGTCAATGCTCTGAAAGCACGGCTTGATTTGTTACGACAGAAACGAATGGCAGTCAAAAAAACAAGGCCAAAATCATAACAGGCCATCGATATCTATATTTACAACTGACATTAAATATTATCCTGTACCCCAAGGACCTGCCACAGTACATGCATCTGTCCAAATGGTCTCTGACTACCAAGCAGAGTCGTTGCAAACTCATACTTGTTTCCTGGGTTCCGGACCTCGTCACAGATACGACCATATGCATCACCGATTTTCTTTAGAGCTGATCGGTGAATAAGCGTTGCAAGTCTAGGGACAGCTAACAGAGCAAGCCGAGGTGAGGAGAGGACATCGAGGCTTGAGAGGAAGGAATCAAATTTGCGCAGAGCACTGGACGTTTCTTGTGATGATGCAGCCGGAAGGTGGGACAAAGCCGTCTGGAAAATTGTGCTAAATAGTTGGGGATGTATAGATGCCTTAAGACATACACTCTTATCTGGCCACTCTATAGCTTCTACCAAGGACAGTAGACCACTTTCTTCAAGAAGTCGCTGATACTTATCCAACACAATGAGTAAACAAAAAAGGAAGAAAGAAAGAAAATGGGTACTTGCATGTTCTCCAGTCAAAAGTTTGACATTGCCTTGGAGTAGAACTTCCAACTCTTCGATTCTCTCGTTTGTGAAAGCAAATGGCTGCATAATACTCTAAAACATATCAAGATATGAGTGAAAGTATTAGGATCAAAAAGATCTTGAAATCGCCTGCAGATAATCCAGACAATTGATCAAAAAGACACTCCGTTCCCAGCCTGTGGTGTCCTGATTCATATCTGCCATACGTCGACACATTTCCAACATTGGATCAACGGCCGCATCTAAGATCTGCTTGAAGCCTCGTCGCTGCTCTTCGGAGTTTTCTTCACCTAGAACAGAAGATTCATAGACAGACATAATTTCCCGAAGGACTTGACAAGAGTCACGCAGTGCCAAAGGAGCCGCAAGGTCGACTTCTGGGGGCTGAAGGATAGTCAGAGGAACATAGGACAAAGACCTGTATGCAGAGACTTACGTGCAAAAAACGGACAAGGCTTCGGCCTTGAGCTTCAATAGCATCAAAAAATACTTTGTAAGCCAAATCAGTTATTCTATAATGACAGATCAGACGACTATATCTTGAATAGTAAGATATATACTCTTTGAGAGTTCTTGATAGCAAAGCTTCATCTCCGATTGTGCGCCTCATCGTTATCATGTAAAATTGTAGCAAGTTGGCAATTTTGTAAGAGGTGATACTCCCTTCCTGTGACTTGATGGTTTGGTGTACACGCATCTGTGAACACAATGCAGCATAACAATTAGCCGTACGTCATAAGGGACTATTTTTTTTTTTCGAGTCAGTTACCCTTAATGGTAGACATAATTTTTCAACACTTTCATCCATGAGGGTGCGAACCCATAGTTCCTCCTCAGTTTGGCAGGAGAACTTCCTCACAGCTCCAACCATCCTGCCATCTGAATTCACACCAAACAAGCCATCGAGGAATTCATGTTCACCCGCAACAGCCTGATGTACCCACCCTAGCATATCCCCGACATAGCGTGTTGGGTCGTGTGCGTGAATCTCAATTGGGCGAGGCAGGCCCGAAGGCCCGCCTCGTGTCAGAGCATCAAGGAATGTTGTCAAGAGGGTCGCTTGACGTGTCTGTGATAAAGACTTTAAGGCTTCCCTGAATATAAGAGACGTCTTAAAATCAAGCTCAGGTGAGCAACAAAATCTTACGATAATAGTTCAGGTTGTGACCTTAGCCGCCGCACAGCTTCTTTCATCACAGAGCCAACTTCTAGTTGAGCATCCTTTCCAAGCTGACGAAACTCGTAAGAGCACCATCGAAATATCTTCTGGTACGCTTGTTCAAGTAGTGAAGAAGTCAGTGACATGATGTCTAAGCTTAAATAAAAATTCAGCATGTAGTATAAGAGAATGAGTATAAAATAATCGTCACCCCGCATTTGCACTCCCGCCCTCGCCGCTAAGCAATATCTGACAACTTTCACGTATGCTCTCCGTCCTGTCCATTGCTTCAAACATCCGCTTGCCAACAGGTATGTCACGCGATGTAATGGCTTCAGTTTCTGCCTCAGTTAAGGTGAACTGGGAGAGAAAGAGAGACACAATTGACTTTCGTGTAGTCATATTTTGACTATTATAACCACTTAGATTTAAGAGCTATGTAGAAGTTGGTTAAGGGCCACTGACCGCTGTGCTCGCAAGCCTTCTGCTCGGCTCAGCAGGTGTTTACAAGCATCATTTGTTGTCTTGAGTTTGGCCTCGGCCTCGTCGCACCTTGCATGCATTTCCTGTATATGGTCTTCGAGAACGTTTAGCTTCTGTCATTTCGTCAGACGACCGGCGGTCGACTAGCATCAATCAGATCATATAACATACTTCGTCAACCTCACCAAACGCTCTAAGAAACTTTTGGCTCCCCTCTGCAAGTTTCATCTCGGTATCACGCCGCAAACTCTTACGAGCTCTGGCAGCGGTGTCTCTGGGTGTATATACCGTCTTCGGGGATTCGGCAGCTACGTCTGATCCGGTTTCTTCAGCTTCGCTGTTAATATCTTCATGTCCATTAACCTCTCTTGCAACAGAAGATGCCGTAACCGGGGTTGAATAAAATGCAGAGAGTGTGTCAAGACCTTCTATTGTCCCCGCATCGTCGTAGTTTGCGCCCAAGAGTTTATACAATCGTAGCGAGATAGGGTTCCATCCTATGTTGGAAGGACCACGGTTGCGTCGATCCGGAGAAAGGTGTGAGATATTAGCTTTTGGTGGTGGAAACCGCGCGTCCGTCAACATGGATGGTTGTGTACACTTGTGTACGTGTCTGAATGCTGCAAACGTTGAGACCAAAAGACTGCCGGTTAGCAGGTTCCTTCCATATTCTTGTCATTCAACTCATATGTTGTTACAGTCCAGATGATTGCTACTACTCGTAAAGCCTTGCTGAATCGGGCTTTCCCAGAATTTGCTCATCAATTCCTACATTCTCTGAAGAAGCAGCGACTCACTCTAGCGAATGGCTCTCGACCAATATTCAGCACTACGCCTTTGCTCAATAATAATTTACCCTACTTTCTTCCGAACCTACGATATGACAGCCTCTATTCAAGGTCGGGTGTTCGATCTAGTGTCGATCCAGGTGGTCCAAATGACTCTCCGAACACTGCGAGGATTCATCCTGAGAGCACTGTCTCCGGAGACCACTTAGCCTTATATAAACCCACTCCCCCCCCGACATTATCTAACCTTCTGAAGGTTTACAGTCAACTTTCGAAGTCTCGTCTCACGTTCCTTGTCGTTCTGACATCCATGTCCGGTGTTGCACTATCGCCATTACCCGTCACACTGACTGTACTTCTCTCTACTGCAATAGGCACGGCCCTCTGCTCAGCTTCTGCAAACACCCTTAATCAGCTCAAAGAAGTGCCGTTTGACGCCCAAATGACAAGAACGAGAATGAGGCCGCTCGTCCGGGGTGCCATTTCTTCTGCCCATGCCACCGGTTTTGCCATCACTACCGGATTAGCTGGGCCAGCCATCCTTGCACTATTTTGTAATCCAATCTCCGCCCTGCTGGGGATGGCAAACATTGGGCTCTATGCTGGAGTTTATACAAGCCTGAAGCGGTCCAGTGTGGTGAACACATGGGTTGGGTCGCTTGTTGGTGGAATCCCACCTTTGATTGGTTGGACAGCTTGCGGGGGAAGGCTTCTCCCCTCATCAACGTATCCCATTCAATTATTTCCACCCCCTTTTCTTTCGGATGTCACTGCTGTCTTCCCGGTGGAATATGTCGATAACCCATTGTCTGCCCTAGCCCTTTTTGCGCTAGCATTTTCTTGGCAGTTTCCTCATTTTAACCCACTTGCACACACCGTCCGTGATTCATACGCTCAGGGTGGTTATAAAATGCTGGCTGTCACAAATCCATCGCTAAATGCGCTCGTGTCCCTTCGCCATGCCGGAGCATTGGTTGGGATCTGCTCTGTCCTGATTCCTTTCTCTGGCTTGACGAGTTGGACATTCGCAATGACAAGTCTAGTGCCGAACGCCTACCTATTCACAGCGGCATGGAAGTTTTGGAGGATAGGCACTGAAAAAGAAGCGAAGATTCTATTTCACACGAGTTTATGGTATCTTCCGCTAGTGCTAGCCCTTATGATGTTTCACAAACAGGGGATGGAGTGGTTAGAGTTCCTTGGATGGCGAGACGGGACATCCTCGACGGATGAGCCAGATGCTGCCTTACTGTGAGCAAACACAAACTGGAATAGCTAAGTTCGATCACATAGATATTGGGGACCGTACATACTTATCCGTATGGTCGTTGTCTGTTGCGCTAATCATGCACAGTCAAGAAGAAACTGGTCAAAAGCCTCTGCGCGCTCATGTGGTGTCCCAAATGACATATTCAATGAAGTCATGATCTGGCACCCTTCGAATGGCCGGCTCGGATTTTTTATGAAAACTCTTTGCACACCTAGAAGATCCAGCCAGTATCGTCCT
Source organism: Gomphus sp. MG54 (assembly GCA_003314385.1). Lineage (NCBI taxonomy): Eukaryota > Fungi > Basidiomycota > Agaricomycetes > Gomphales > Gomphaceae > Gomphus > Gomphus sp. MG54. The sequence goes on from QLPG01006311.1 coordinate 15,450, forward strand.
CCATGATACTAGCAGAATGCTTTTTCGCGTCCTCTTTTCAATACAGTATTCCCTCACTCCAAATCAATCGGAATCATGTTCCAGAATGGCTCTGAGCCAGTGGACATACAAACCCGCATCTGCGATGTGTTGGCTAGGAATGGCCAATTCGTCATCAGGAATAATATTCACCCAGGCCTCGTTTGAAAGAAGTATTTTTCTCTCCTTGACCCTACCTTCCCAAGGCTTGAGAAGTGGGAACGCACAAACCTGACTGGTCGGATCATTACGTATACACAACAGACCCATCTTCATCGATCCCAATCGCTGGGCCTGACTTTTTGAAATTCAAGAAACTAAAACGTGTAATTATGCACGCTGGAAATTCAAAATCGTCAAGTTTTGCTGCAACATTTCCTTCGCCTCTTTCCTCACTGACGGGCAAAGAACATTTCGATGCTGGACAAAAAGATTGTTGTATCGATCACACAGTAATAAAATAAAATAGACTCATCACTACCTACTTGTAAATAGGACATGAATAGAATTGCAAGTCCATCCAAGGATGAAATGACTGGCGTGCGATCCCAATTACAACGTCCTCTGAATTATTCTTGTGTACATATCCAACAAGGTAAGACCAAAGATGTCAGGTTTTGAGTTTACGATTTCCTCTACGGCTGTCTACAGTTTTTGAACGTGCCTCAGTCGGGGTAGCTCTCACAAGTTCAACTTTGTGCCATCTCACTGAAATTGTTAGAATTCAGCAATTGCATCACACTGAAGCAGCAAGAGTATTAGCGACAACAAGGTATGTAAAGTAATGGTAGTCAGCCCAGCCTGTAACGACAATATGTCCCACGATAAGCCATATGTGTTCGTTTCCACAAGGTCCTGATTGTTTCCTTTGTTCCTTTATTCTTGGTAACTTGAATGACGGGCAAAATCGTTCGTGGTAAAGTGTGCACAAGCCTGTCGGGACCTGGAGTCAGTAAAAAAAAGGTCGGACCTCTAAACGAGAAAAGAATGGAGACAACGAGAATTGAACTCGTGACCTCTTCAAGCTAATAATGCAAATGAAGCGTGATAACCCCTACACCATGTCCCCAGTTGAAACAGGTCTCATAGTCAATAACTGTATTCTCTCTGTACTTCATAACACCATACCCTACCAACCAGTAGTCGGGACAACATGTATTTATTACTTAAGTCAAGAAAAGTGAGACCCTTAAAAGCTTGCCCTGGTGTAGTAAGGGGATAAGAAATTAGAGATTTTGACTGGGTCAGGGCCCGACCGATTAGCTTCAATTCAAAACCTTTTTTTTGTGAAGTTAGTCTATTTATATTATTATCAGTATTTTTTTTCACATTTGCGTTGTCACATTATTGTTATCTACATGTTTGAATATAGGAGTGTTCGACCCTGTGACCCTCCCCTCAATATTGATGTAGGTGGAGCGTGAGGGACATTCTCTGGCACATCAACATAGGATAGTCTCGATGAAGCGTTGGACTCTTGTGATTCTTTTTTTCTTTCTACCTGATTGTTGGATGATGCCTGCGGATTTTGAACACTACCTTGGTGTGCGAGACGCAAGCTGGTCTTGCGCTTCACTGTATCAAGAAGAGGAGACTGGTCAGTTTTCATATCCTAAGAAAGCAGACCGGTCAATGAACAAAGGTAGCTCTAGGATACAGATTATATGTACCGCCTTAGTGTTTGACTCTGGGATGTTTTCAGGGAAGATCGAATACAACTTTGCAACCATGCTCTGAATCTGATCATAGCAACAATAGAAAATGTCAGCAAGTGAAACGAAGAAAATGGGTTAGCTGAACCTTAGTCAAGTGGCGTTGTAAAATGCCCGTGAGTACATCCCATGTCACTAAAAGAGGAAACCTGTCAAAAAAATCCTTTTGGTACTGTGCGGTGTTTCGTATGTCTGTTGGATTCTGGCCAGCACGTCTGTACTGGCACGTTTGACACCAAGAAAGCCAAAACATGGAGTGACGAACGCACGGAACTTCATTGAGATACACCACCTCCCAATCTTCGGCATCTTCCAAGAACTCCATCACTTTCTCCCGTGTGGCCTCATACAAGGAAAGCTCGGCATGAAACATGCCATGGAGCCACAGCGGACAATTGTTTGTGGACTCGAGTATTCTGAGCTCGCCAACAGACGGAAAATATCGAGGGAAAAGCCAGGCAATGAGAAGCGTTTCATTCGATCGGCGAAGGCGATGAAGATGCTTGACATTATTTAGTAATTCCTCGCCCGTTCGTAGAGAAGGAAACTCACAGCCCAACACACTTGCATGACTACCGACCTATATGTCTCCCTGTGAGTTTCGGAGGTGGATGCCTTGACAATAGCCTTCAGGGTCTTCCTTTCTTCGTCAGTTAGGGGCTCCCCATCTGCTGCCGCCGTCTCATCTTTACGATAGAACTTATCCCATTCGAGTGCTTCGCTTGCGTCTGCAATAGTTTGTTGCCGAACCACTTCAGCGAGAGCAAAAATATCCAGGAGTTCCGAAGTGCTCTCCCAGTGCATGTCGGGTAAAAGGACCCTACCCGATCCATATATAAGTGCGGTGATGTGAGGCACACCTTGAGGGTCCATATTTCTTATGGAGTACGCTTCAGTCAGGTGGACAAGTCGCGTGAGGGACAACAATTGCAACCATGGGATGGCGACATAGACTAACAGTAGATTTGTTTATGTCCGTCCGCATCATCCGTTTGGATCACGCTCATGGCCTTTTCGAGCTGCTTGAGCATGCTTGTTGAAGGCATAAATCAACCACGTGACCTACTGTGCCTCTTGTTGGGGACCCTCTTGTCTAGTCAAATATTGGTTCCAAGTTTTATTAATCAAGGGAAACCAGTGAATCATTCGGACGATCGTCACACTGCTACATTTAGCCTTGGTATAAAATAGTACAAGGTACTTTTCTGTTCAGAGTATACAGGATTATAATTATACATGTATGTTACTAGTAAGCTTCTGAGCATCAGGTACGCGGCCAGCTGACATGTGAATTCATGCTAGTCCATTAAAGCGGTAGTAGTGCTAATAGGAAGGCAAGACACAGGTCGGAAATGGGCAATGCAAATGAAGAATGTTCGATGGCGGTCGTGTGAAAAGTATGTGATAAGAGAGTAAAATAACGTGACCAGAACCCAGAACTGGAATTAAGAGTGTAGATTTTTATGCTGATTTTCAAGAGTGGTGCGGGTGGTGCGGGAGGTTGGGGGCACTCCTGCACGTTCGTACGATGAAGCGGGTGTTATGGCTGTAGGTTCCCCGGGGCCCGAAATCCCTGGAGTCGAAGTGGGTGCTAGAAAACCGTTCCCGTGATGATGCTGTGGCTGCGCAGAGTAATGATGATGGGACTGTCCGAGATATATTTGATGTCTCGGATCAACAGGAGAAACGTAGGAATACAAGCCCGAGGTAGATGGCGTATGCTGCTGTGATTGGGTCGGTGGGTAGTCCTGAGGTGGTGAAGGTGAGGGAGTACTTCCCTCGCCACTCCCGGAACCCATTGGTAATTGCTCCTCGAGAGGCTGGTTAGGGTACCCACTCGACGCATACCCTCGTCGTTTAGTAGGCGGACTTGAGCCTTGTGTTGGGGACTGCGCCTGCACTTTGCCGGTGTCTTTTCGCCGTTTTTGAGAAACAATGCCCTCTTTCTTCGCTCTTGCACGGGAGTACCGGAGGCCGCAAGCATTGCATAGGTCCTTGCGCCCACTCGGGCCCTTGCGCCATTCAGGACTGCTGGTGCTTTTGCATGCGGCGCAACGACTTACACCCACAGGAGGATTCCCTCCCGCACGTCCGCCACCTGGATAGACGTCACGTATGCTTCCTCCGGGAGGAACACTTGCCTCAGGGCTGAGACGACCTGCGCGCTGGCGCGAAGGGGGTACTTCGTCCAGTAATGGATATGACTGATTTTGTGGGTGCTCGATATACGATGACGTCTGCGGGGTGTTACTTAGTGGCCACTGTGTTTGATGGCGCTGATACGGTGACTGGCTTCCGGTGCCCCGGTTTGGGAGAGGAGAGGAGGTGGAAGAGGCGGATAAGGATGACTGGTGTAAATGAACTTGAGCCGGCTGGGCATGCGGGTGGGGAGGCTGTGAGAAGTGTGAATAAGTGTTTCCTCCTTGCCCCGGATATGGATCAGCCTGTGACGGGACGGGAACCGGAGGATAATATGATGTATGTCCCGGCGCGTCGTAAAATTGTGTAGGCGTGGGATATAAAGGATATGAATTTGGGTGCCTTCGGGAAGAATGCAGCGTTGCCTTATGGCAGGCGAAAATAATATTTTTATGTGTGATGAAAATACTCTCTACATCTCTTACTGAACCATCAGCGCTGTGGAGGACCTGTTGTGCCTTGTAGCGACGGGTACAAGCAGTTTTGGCATCCGATCCATTGGCCCCGCCAATCTCTACGTCACAGGCAAGGCGACCATAGTCTGCAGGGATGTAGCCCTCACATGGCCAGGAGAAGAGGGTTGGACGGTCTGTCGAATTGTGTAAAATCTGGAAAACACGAATAGGAGATGGAACTCCTTGGGAAATATGTGAGGAGGTGTGCAGAAGAGAATGATAGAGGTCGTTTCCATGCTGAAAAAACCTCAGCGGGATTCAAGTAAAAATGACGATGAGACTACCTTGACAGTCATAGGGGGGCTGCCGCACCAGTTAGTCCATTGCGTGGGGTTATGTTCATCGTTGTCTTGGGGAGACATATCTAAACGATATTGATTGGATGACATGACGAGATGGAGAAATGGTATTACACACCGACGACTGCATGAAGGAAACATAGAACGAGGCCTTCTGCTGCCCAATTAATGACCAAATCGCGTGCCATGTAATTCTCATCGAATGAGACTTCGTCTTCGTCTATGGATTTATCAGGCACACCAGTGTAGCCCAACAGGGCACGTATCCGACCTAGGCGTGAATAGCGAACCCTAAAAGTGGTCAGAAAACACGAAATGCGAGAAAAGGAGGCATACCGAGTGACTGAGCCATGAAGCGTCCGACTCTCGAGCACTTTTCCGAGGTCTTGCTGAGCACTGGCGTGTTCGTCTGGATGTACGAATTCAAGTAGTTTTCTTCCTATTATAACATTTGCCTGTGGACCGAGATGTTCATGAAAAACGGGATCGACGTATAGAAATTGAAGGTCGGCGGAGAGCAAGGTCCAGTCTGGAGAAGGGTGAGCTGAGTGGGGGGGGCGGCGGAGGGGGACGTACAGCAGCGAGTCTTTCGCTTGGATGGATCATCGATCGGAGGCATGAAATCTAGAGGATGGGTGAACACGGTGCGATCGACAACATAGTAGCTCATGGTCGATCTTGGGTGCAGGGAGAAAGAAAACGAATATTATAAAGGGGACACTCACGTGGTTGGAGGAGTGTCTAAGACACGTCTGGATTTTAATCCAGTTGATTTTTCAGCCCAAGTCTCAAACAGATTTCCACAAATCCGGAACACTACACAAGCTGGCCGATCGATCTCTCGTTCCACCACCCTGGCTACCTCAGCACCCCGAATCCCTGAACTAAACGCTCGCTGACAAATCGCTCTTCCAGCCTACTTTTCTGCTGAATCCCGGCCAGTTGTGCGCACATTTGGCTAGCCCGGCCTACGGAGCGGCCAGGGCTTACCGAGCCCCAGTTTGTTGCCAAAGTGGCTGTCCCGGCACTCCAAGTTCGCTGCCGAACAATACCCCTGCATGTTTCCATGCATCAAATCTGCAGATTGTGTTCCCATCATCCTCAGAAGATCCCTAAAGCACGCTAGACTGGCGCCTAAACACAGCTGCAAGGGCGCTGAAGGGCTGCATTGATGGTCGCTGTGTTCTTCATTTCTCCATGACACAAGAAATGTTTCATGCTTTAGCTGGAAAGGCACTCACATTGCAGCAATAATCAAGATAGCAAATTCAGCCCAAGGCTTCACGACCCATGGTGAATTCGGCCTTGCCCCTGCAAAGGAGATAACCAACAAGCGTGGTCCAGCTAGGTGTTGACAAGATCAAGACGGAGCCTGAGGTTCCATATCACACGTGGACATGTTGTGGATGCCGGGCGGGCAGATGTAATTCAAGGTAAGCGATTCGGGCAGTACGGAGTCGACATCTGAGCATAGCATCCATGAGTCCGACTCGCCGCGGGTGGCCTCCATGCGGGACACTATGACCGCGCAACACACCTTGAATAAAATTGCTCAGTATATGGTGCCATAGGTATCTAGAGAATTTCACATACGTAAGTGAGTTGTCTTACTTTCCAACCCAATGCAACATCCACCATTGGCTGTGGGATAGACCGATGGGAAATTATGACCTATCGGTTCCGAAACATTCAAATTTCGAAAACGTAAGGTACCTTGGCAGTGCGAACCTGGGACTCACACAAACGCAAACAAGTTGGTTGTTTGGCTCTAATTACCTGCAGGAATCCACGGGCCTCAGTATTCTTCCTCGAAATCTCGATCTCCGTAGTTTATGGGGTTATCTTAAAGACGTTTTGCCAGGGAATGGAACTTACCAGTCTTCGACAACTCCCCAAAGAAGCAGCCCTGGTAGTCTCTTCAGGGCCCGACAAGATAACTAAATCCTCAAGGCCACACTCCTCAAGGCCAAACAAGAAGTTTTATGAATTAGTGATTGTGGCTTTCACGGTCACTCCTCTCAACATTAGGCCATTGTTCTGATATTCCTCCAGCTGGAAAGGAGCAAAACAAAACAAAAACAAAAACAAAAACAACAACAACAACAACAACAAGAATTGCGGTGAGATGACCTTTCCATATGCATCCCAGACATCTTATCTGTGACGTGTCCTGGAAAGGATACGCAGGAAACACCTGACAGAAAGTTTTTCCATTATTAGAAATCTTATGAGTAATCTTTATCTTTGGCTGAAAGTAGTCAGGTCTAGGAAATATATCGCAAAGTTTCACGATTGAATGCAAGAAACCTACTAAACCACAGCTTAACATTGTAGAATGATTTTGCTCTATTATTTCTAATTGTGAATAATTAGAGGCATTTGAAGTGACAATCAACTGTGGTGTAAAAATTGTTACTTTGCAGCTTTGGATTATTGAGACCCTCCCACTCATTGAAGTGAAATAACAAGTTAAGGGTGGGATTTCTATGATCCTTGAACCTACTGGTTGATATCCAGTATCCCAGTAAAGGCCTGGATTGGTAGTTGGCAATGATATGATTGATGTATATCAAGTTGAATATTGATGCTTTGGATTGTGAAGCCTGTAAGGTAAGATTCTGGAAGGGAAAGGAAATTTTGTGATATTTTTACCACTGGTCTGGGATTGAAAATTGGTTACCAAAGTAGCTTTATAACTTGAGAAAAGTTGTTTGTTAGTCACAGAATGATGCTAGATCATAATCAGCTAGTACTTCTCCTTTATGGAATAATAAAAAGAGAAGATAAAACATGTAAACAGTCTGACTACACTAGAGCAAGAGCAGGTACTTATGAGGTAAAAAAATTCACCAGTATTTCAAGTACAAAGTGAAGTTGATCTAAGGTGACTTTTTACCATTGTATTGTTTTATCCTCTGTTAAGGTGTACTATCTTAACTGATAAGGCAAATGAACAAAAAGTTAGGGAAATGAGTAATTATTGAATTGTTAAGTTTGGTAGGCTACTTGTTTAGTAGAGGTCTTAAGAGATTGTATTTTTAAACCTGAGAAGCTATAGTGGTAATCCCTAGAGCACTCATAGGCCATCATCACACAATACTAACAAGGGAGAGATCCTAAGAGGAAAACTAGAATCCCTTGCTAGTGAGCCCTCTGACCTTCATTGTTCATGCCCTGTTTCCTCAGCATACCTTACCTCTTAGTTGAGCCTGAACCATATTTTCCATACCTGGTACTTGCAGGCCAAATCCTAGCATCTGAGCTGAGGTTTCAGACGTTCAGTCTAGGCATCTCTGTCTAGGACTGAGATCCTTGTCTTGGCTATGACAAGCCATCTCAGGGCATACAGTAGGGGACAAAACTATTTACATATTATGAACACTTTGATTGTGTAGCAAATAATGCAATGATGACATAAGCACAAAATCTGATATAAATTATCAGGATAGCCCTGCATCTTAGCTTGAGGTCACTCACCAGGATGATTATGTAATTCTCAATATTGGCCAAGATATTAATTATTTAAAATAATCAACCATGTGAATGGTTTTGTCCTCTCTATTTTTTTCATCAAAAAATGATACATACAGAACTCAAAATCATGTGACATGTCATGTGATATCACATGATCATAATTAAGATTTGTTTCTATCCAAACAACACCAAATACCCCCTTGTTTTCAACCATGAAGTTCCTCTCTGCTGTCAAAGTTGACTCTATCATCTAACTGCTTAAATCTGGTCATTCTTGTTAAGAGTTCTAAAGACAATGGTTCAGTCTTCTGAAGGGAAAGACTCGATGACATTAGAAGATCTACCTAAAGACAATGGCTAAGTAGTGAAAGTAAGTCACTACATATCACAAAGCATAAGTAATGGTACTCACTTCAGTCTTCTGAAGGGAAAGACTAAAGTGACGAAGAAATGAACGGTACTACTTATAGTCAAGACTGAGTGGCGCCTAACAAT
>QLPG01006317.1:2687-15711 GCA_003314385.1 Gomphus sp. MG54
ACTGGAGGAGAGTCTGGTTGAAATCACCCCGATACGCCAAAATGTCCCAAATAGACTCGAAACTGCCAAACTGCCAAATCTATAAGACATTGAGCTCCCTTCCCTGCAGAGCGACTAGCATCCTGATACAACTGCGCACCGGCCACGTATCCCTCAACTCTTTCCTTAAGAAGATAAAGGCATCGGACACAGCGTTATGCAAGCAATGCTGCCAGCCGGAGACTGTAGTGCACTACCTCAAACACTGCAAACGATACACAAAGCAGTGCAACCAGCTCAGACACAAGGCAGGGAAGGCCAGCCACTCCACTCATCGGCTGTTGGGCGACCCCAAGATCATCCCAGCCACCTTATCATACATTCAGTCCACACACCGCTTTGAAAAATATACTGATGTAGCACCCCCCAACCAATGATAAAACCACAGACACCCTTCACTCCAACCTGGACCGGCTCTCGTTTCTGCCGGTCCCCCTATTTTTGAGGGATTGGCCCTCTTGTGCCTCCCCGGCCAATATTTTTACACCCCAGTCCTTCTGATATGCTCTCCCCTTCTGATACTTAGACACTGCCATTACCATGTATCTCGTAGTAGTAGTGCACCACAAGCATCTAGCGCTTCGAGCACTTTAATTGATATCTCTCTCTCTCTCTCTCTCTCTCTCTCTCTTCCCCCCTTGTCTTTACTCGGTAAAAGATAGTACAAGAACTAGATACATGTATATAAGTCACCAGTCGACTGGACTATTTGCCAGTACAAATATCGACTTAATTTGCATCGTAGTTTCTGATTAGTTTCCGGTAAACTTTCCGACTCTCCGAAATTAGGGACAGACGATCAAGGAGGGCGCAACACATAAGTTGAAGCCAAGTCCCTGTGACCTCGAACCACTCGTACCACCCTATATCGTGAACAGTCCCAAGACCCCCGGCATTCCCGACTTCCATCTGCTCCAATTCCGATCCCGATTCTGATCCTCACCCCCACCTTTGGAACATGACCTCTCCCTTCAGAACCCTTTCAGAACCCCCCCAAAACCCTTCCGGAAGTCTCCAGCTAAGCGCCGACATGCGGATTTAACATACATGCATATGGTGTGGTGAGAGGGGAGTTGGATGCAGTATCAATGAGAGAGGTTGAGGGACAAGCAAGAGGAAGGAAAAGGGGAAGGATAAGGGGAGGAATTCTAAGGTTGAAGGAAATCTGAGGTCAGAGAAAAGGGAGAGGGAAAGTATGCTAGAGGATGAAGGACAGAGTGAGGCTGGTCCCTCAAAAAAGCTGAGATTAGAGCCTCCAGTGCCTACCCCCCTCTTCCTCCCTGATTCACCTACTCCCCAGCCTCTTGAGCCACCATTGTCACCACCACCTGTTTCCTCATTATCCACTGTGGTACTGCCACTGTAGATTACAGTCTCGTCATGTAGGGTGCATATATGCATCTCACCCCTGAGAAGACAAACTCAATATATTTTATTTTTCTATTGATTTCGGTATTATATTGTGCACAATTTAATTCTAAAATTTTTGATATTATTTTTGTATTTTTATCCTCAAAATTGAGGACACTATTGTATTACTACTTGTACGCTACTTACAGGCACTTATCTACGCACGACGCGACGCGCGTGGCCGGCTCCCTGGATAGGGACTGGTAACTTGGCTCAAACCTTCGATAGGGTCAAGGGCCGGTAGCTGGGTATATGCAGGTGAAACACAACTCACGCATGCCTCCCTCCTCAGTGGTTGACTACACTGAGGAGGTGAGTTGTATAGTATTATGTACAAAGCCTTACAGCTAATTTCCTTTCTTTTTATTTTGTAAGATAAATTACTTAGACTGCTAAAGCAGTTCTCAATCCCACTGTATATTTGCTCATAATCTCATCATGTCACCCACACCACCTGCCCCTTCACCCCTAGCTCCTCCACCTCCAGCTCCCTCACCCCTACCACCTCTATTGCCATCACCTGTTCTCTCACTGTCTCCTGCAGCTATCCCTCCTTTGCTGCCTATAGCCCCTGTGCCTCCCCAGCCTTCACCTGTGATCGCTCTCACACTCACGATTCAGGAGTTGAAGAAGTCGGTCAATTCCCTTTGTCAGGAGATGGCCGACAATCAATTCCAGATATCCAAGGGTTGTATTACAAACAAAGAATTGCAAGCGGAAGTGTGAAATCTGGTACTTCAAATAAGCTACCAGAGATGTGTGAGTAGGGAACTGGTGCAAGAGCCTCCTAGAGTGTGGGGATCTTGGGAAAATTGGGTGCGTGGATCTGGTAATACATGGAATGATGTTGAGGAAGAGGATTTGGAAATAGGATTGTAGAATAGGAAATGTATTTGGACTTAGGAGTTTTTTTGTATAATTTTTGTTTTTGTCTTTGTTTTTTCAGAATTGATATTGTTTTTGGAATTGAATTTGAACTGAACGAATGGGTGAATTGGAATTGAGAGTTGAATTTGAAGATGGAAGGAAAGAGCTGAATTGCAAGTGGAAAAATGATAATGAAACGGAATGAGTGAGAGTGAATGGAAGAGAAATTGCAAGGTGTTTATGGAATGGGTAATGTGAAAGTCTTGAATGAGTTCTGAAGTGTGGTTGAGTTCTGTTGCAAGGAGCCATGAAGTTTCTTCATCTGTGCCTTCATATCCTGCCCACCACACTAAATACAACAACTTACATGCCATGCGTCTGTTATCGATCTTTGAGTCAAGGATTTCATATATTTCATATTCAGTTTCACCATCAATGATGACTGGAGATGGAGGTGGTTGAATGTGATTAGGAATGGGATTAGGAGAGGCTGGCTCAAGCATTGAAATGTGGAAGACAGGGTGTACTGCATTCATCTGGGAGTTTCAGAGTAACTGTCAAGCACATGTACCAAGGATCCGGTAACTCGGCGGTACCGACTAAAATACTCCATTAGTAACCAAGTACGAACCATTCAATGAGTTGTTCTCAGCCAAACGCACATATCGGTCACATTCCTCATTCCCATCCCATGCCTACTCCTCACCCCTTGGTCCGCCTCACCTCGGGACTTCCTGCCCTTGTGTTATCCTCGGCTACAGCCTTGTTTTATAATCGGGCATTTCCTATTGTCCTATCCTAGGGCACGTCCTATTATTCTGTCCTTTATTGTTTTATCCCCGTCTTACATTTCTTATTCTAATTTTACTCGCTGTGGACAATAACCACATGCTCTGCATACCTTATTGTTCCACATTCCTTATTCCACATGCCGCTTCTTAAAACTATATAAGTAGGACATGCATGTACATATTTCCTCATTCTGGGTATCGACTAGGCTTAGGCCCTTCTACCTTCTTCTCTTCTGTTAAGTCCTCGACTCGGGCCGGCATCCTCAGCATCCTCCCAAGTATCTGTCTGTCGCAAATACAGTGGCACGCACGGCAAATAGGGTGCAATGCACGAGTATGTTGAAGCCAACACCACTACTCTTGGCCTGCAGGACTTGGCCATAGTCCGCCCAACCTTTTGACAACACCCCTCAGCAGTACCGAAGTCCGTCAGTACCCGACGCTTGACAGTAACTGAGTAAGTACCAGGATGTGCAATGATCTCAAATGGACCCAAAAACTTCTCAGCCAGCTTTTTTGCAGGACGAGTAGTCCTAAAGAATTGAGCTTTGACAAATGCAAGACTGCTGACAGGAAAGTTTGTGGATGGGATTCGATTAGTATCTGCTGAGGTCTGGTACATTTGTTGAGCCTTGAGAATACTGGTTCAAAGCTGTTGGTGCAATTCATCCAGGTCAACTACAAAATCTTGCACTTGGGATGAAGTGAGGTCATGTTTGGGATGAATGGTGAAATTGGGATGATAGCCTTTATTGGCAAAGAATGGTGAGACTCCCATAGTGGCACTTGGAGCATTGTTATAGGTGAACTCTGAAAGGGGTAATAGCAAAGCCCAATTGTCTGGTTGATAGTTGCAATAGATGCAAAGGTACTGCTCTAATGTCTGATTTGTATGTTCCATCTGGCCATCACCTTCTGACTTCATATTGAGGGCTTTCCCAAGAGAACACCAAAAGTGGGACATGAATTCCAAGCCTCTATCGGAAGTGAGGTGAGAAGGAATGCCATGTTTTGAGAATACATGAAGTACGAGGAGTTCTGCAAGTTGAGCTGAAGTGATGGTATCGGATGTAGGAATGAAGATAGACTGCTTGGAAAAGCAATTGACAATGACTAGGATGGCCATGAATCTCAAAGATATGGGGAGCTGTTCAATGAAGTCTATGGATATTGAGTTCCAGGGTTTTTCTGGTACTAGAAGCTATTTGAGTAATCCATAGGGCTTATGACATTGCAATTTGCTCTACATGCAGGTCATGCAGGATTTGCAGTAGTCTTTGATGAATGACCTAATGCCAGGCCAATTGAAGTCACATCTAACAAGGTCCAATGTTTTGTTAATTCCAAAGTGTCCAGATAGAATGTGATCATGCTTATGTTGTAAAACTTGTAAATGTAAGTCTTGTGCCTTGGGAACATAAATGTGATCATAGAATAGTAACAGACTGTTGGGATTAGTCTGCCACTTCAGGTCATTGTTATTTGCAAGGTGTTTCTGAGCTAAGGAGTCAGAGGGAAGATGATGTTTAATGTTATTCAGGATGCACTCGGTGTCCATAAGAGTTGTAGCCCTCAATATGGGTTTGACAAGGCTTGTGACTCGAAGGGATGTGGTCAACTGATGTTGAGAGAAGATGGGTCTAAGGTTTTTGGGATTAATGGTGGTGTAGTCACTCATCCCCTCCTTAAGGTAGACATCCCATCCTCTAGTGAGTGAATCAGGCTTGTTGCCCAAATGACTGGGTCTGAAATGAATGACAAGGTTAACTGGGAAAGGTATTCTGACCACCTAGCTTGACGTCTAGTCAACAACTTGGTCATACAATAGTACTCCAAGTTCTTATGATTAGTGATGATGCTGACGGGCTTGGCAGGACCTTCCAAGTAGTGATGCCACTTTTGAAAACCTTCGAAAATTGCAAGCAGTTCTTTATCGTGAATGTTGTAGTTGAGTTCAGGGGAAAGTTCAGGAATGAAAAGTGATCAGATGGAGGTTGCCATCTGGGGTGTGTTGAGAGAGTATAGCTGCTAAAGCCTAATCTGACACATCTGTCTGCACAATCAAGGGCAAATCAGGAGTCCAATGAGTTAAGATGGGGGCAGATGTGAATGCCAGTTTCAGCTTATTAAACACATCTCTACACTCCTCACTCCAGTTCCACAGCAGGCCTTTGTGAGTGAGTCGAGTAATGTTACGATAATGATAAAGGACGTAATCGTATATTATTAAATCTCCCAATGGCGAGATAATTGGCGAGGTTCGGATTGGGGTTGGCTTCAATGTATTGCATTGCACCCACTTAGACCGCACGGTCCCCAAATTTCATAAAAGCGAAGTAGACAGAAGTGAACAGAGGAACTTAGTCAAAATCAAGATTGATTTTCTGACTGAAGACTGAACTAATAGTACAAGATCTTATATACTACTTTCTAATCTATTAGGAGTCAAAGGGATTCCTATAATAGAATGAGAAAGCCAAGGAACATGAAAAGCGAGAAACAGAAATACTACATCCCTAATAATGATCTCCTCCATGACATTGCTGAGTGACATGTCACTCGGATTCCCAACAAAGTTACCCTAAGGAATGTAATAGCAGATCGGACATAAAGGAGTGAACGAAATTGCGAACAGATGAAAATGAAATGAAACAATGAAAGATATTAAATGTAAATGAAGGATATTAAACATAAATGAAGACGGAATGGAAAAGCGAGCATATGGAATGTGACATAAATGAGTGGAGTGAATTGACAGGAGCACATGATGCCAAGACGGATACATGAGGTGCATATAGTCCGTGGGCTGAGGGCGTATAGTTGGATAGGTGAGTGAGAGCGGAGTTGGGCTGAGTGGGCTGAATTGAATAGTCAGCTTGCCGGCATACGGTTCCTGACAAGTAAGGGGAGTTGTAATAGAGGAATAGTTGTTAATGAATCAACAATAGAAGTTGCAAATCTGAGGAATGATTGGATGTCTTTGACTTTAAGTGGCTCAGGCCATTGCGTGATGCATTTGACTTTGTCTTCCACTATCATAAGGCTCTCAGGTGATAGGATATATCCGAGGTATTTGACTGACATTTGGTAGAAGGAGCATTTGTCTTCTCGAGTGTAAAGGTTGTGTTTGTGAATCATCAAAGAACTTTGCAAACATGTTTGATAAGTGAGGATCCATCATTGGAATAGATGAGGATGTTATCCAAATAGACGATGGTTCAGTTGTCTAATAGGTCACTGAAAATGTCATTCATGAAGCACTGAAATGCTGCAGGGGCATTAGATAAACCGAATGGCATGACAAGCCACTCAAAGGATCCATAACAAGTCCTAAAGGCTGTCATCCATTCTGTTATGATATGAAGGAATGACATAATCCTAATTATATGTAAAATCTCCCAAAGGTGAAACAATGGCGAGGTTCAGGGCAGGGCAAGGCTTCAACTTGTATATTATGCCTACCAGATCGCACAAGCCCTAATTTCGGAAAAGCGAGACAGAGAATTAACTAGTAGAGAATCAAGGTTGATTATCTGACTGAAGACTGAACTACTGAAGTACAAGATCTTTATACTACTTTCAAATCTACTAGGAGTTGAATAGATTCCTATAATAGAATGAGAAAGCTGAGGATCGTGAAAAGCAAAATGGAAATACTACACCCCAAATAATGATCTCCTCCATGACATTGGGGAGTGACATGTCACTCCGATTCTCAACGGAGTTACCCTAAGAAACATAATAGCAGATTGGATATAAGTGTAGTTTGGTGTAGCAGATTAGATTTCCATTGGGTTTTCCCGGGGCAGAATATCGAGTTGTTGGTTCTATAAATAGAAGAATAATCCCCTTGATTTTATTGTGATTTTTATTGTATTTTTCGCTAGGTAAGATGTTGTTCTATTGATGATCTACTGGGAGCTGAGTCCCGGGTTTAGCCTCCGCTTAGGCGCCGTTCCGGGAAACCGGCCTGGGCGCCAAAGCGCCGGTTTATGGAATTGTGGTCCTCCCACAAAGTAGAAATAATAGAGGATGAAATGTAAAAATATTATTTAATGTTGAGAACTTAACTCTTGGTCCAGGGACTGGTACGATGAGTTTCTGGTGTTTTCGTCCGAAATAGGAAAGTGCGATGCCCGGCGCTTAACCTTCGGTTTAGCGCGGAAGGGAGATTTGAGATTATCTCAAGGTTCAGTGAGAGTGGGGATGTAGAAAATTAATTTCTAGTTTGTCTATATTTTAGCTAGATACAACTGGGTACTTATAAGAAAAGAAAAGGACTATGTAATCATGAAATCTTCTCCGATTAGAACCGGAGTCCGTTCTGATACGGTCGGGTGCGTGATGGAACGTGGGTATGTGGGCAAAGGAAAGATTTAGGAAAATGATAGAAAGATTTCAGTGAAAAATATTCATTATGAAAAATGCTTGCCCATCAATGATATCCCTTCCATCAGCCCTGAAGGGCAGTTTGATCCTTGGGTCAGGCACCAGACCATGTGGGTGGTATTCATCCAGAAATGTCCCTAAAATCACGAAAATATTCCTGTAGGTCCTTTGTAATGTATTTGAACCCTGTGAGAAGTTTCCCCTTGAGGGGAATAGAATTGGGTGAAACATTCGGGTTTTAGTCTTGAAATGAACAGGAAAATGTGTATAATTACTAAGAAAAATCCGTTGGTTCTAACAATAAGAGACTGAGTGGAATTGCAAATAAATGAAAGTGGAGTGGAACGTAAATGAAAGAATATTAAATGTAAATGAAGATGGAATGGAATAGCAAGCATATGGAGTGTGATGTAAATGAGTGGAGTGAATTGACAGGAGCATGTGATGCCAAGACAGATACATGAGGTGCATATAGTTCATGGGCTGAGGGCATATGGTTGGATGAGCAAGCAACGGCATAGTTGGGCTGAGTGGGCTGAAATGAATAGTCGGGCATGCCGGCTTATGGTTCCTGACACATTTATCTCCTTTAGCAATTCGAACAAGATGGTAAGCATGTCAGAGATCGATTTTAGTGTAAATACAAGCCTTCTTTGGGGCATCTAAGAGGTCAGAGATAAGGGGAAGTGGATAGTGGTCCTTTTTTGTGATTCTGTTTAGACCACAAAAGTCTACACAGAGTTGCAAGAAGCCATCCTTCTTGCATATGAATAGTACTGGTGCTCCATGTGATGAACATGAGGGTTGAATGAACCCTATGTTGAGGTGTTTGTTGATAAAGTCTCAAAGGGATTGGAGTTCATATACTAAAAGTGAATAGATGGGACCAAGAGGTGGTGAAGTACTGTCCTCAAGGTTGATCTTGAGGTCATAAGGTCTATAGGGTGCTAGTGTATGTATTACTGCACTGTTTACTAAAGACATCAGCAAAGTCATGATAGAATTCTGGAACATGCTGTTTAATGCTATCCAGGTTGTCGGAAGAGTTGACCATAGTAGAGCCTCAAGAGTATTTATTGAGATCTGCAAGGTTGAGTTGAAAGGCTTGTGAACCTTCTAGTTTGCAGGCACATAGGAAGGCTTCTGCGTTAACTAGGGCTATATGAGGTGCTTCCAACTTTGGAGATGGCGATGGATTGCTTGGAAGTAGGGTGCTAGACTGTGAAGTAGCAGGTGAGGCCTGAGGGGTTGGCATGGCAGTCAGTTCTGTAGTCTTGAAAGTTATACTGCCCAATACCCAGTCAATCGATGGATTGTAGTGGGTGAGTGTCAGGCTCCAGGAATGCTAAGGAGTGGCCAAGTCCTGCAGGCTAGAAGTAGTGGCATGGCTTCAATGTGCTCGTGCGTTGTGCCCTACTTCCCATACATGCCACCGATTTGGGACAGAGGGATACCTGGGAGAGTGCCGAGAATGTCGGCCCAGGTAAAGGACTTGGGACAGGAAGAGGGAGGACAAGAAGGTGTAAACCTAGTTGATTTCTAGAATGAAGAACCATCTACATACATTGGCTACTTATATAGGCTAATAAGTGAGATGTGGAACAGAGTGGCACAAGGAATGGAGAACAATAAGGTATGAAGAATCATGTGGAGGTATTGTCCATAAAGATCAAGAATAGAACAAGGAATGTGGACAACAATAGAACAATGAAGTATGGCTGAGGACAAAAGAGTGAGTGAGAATAGAACAATGGGAGTGGCCGATCATCAAACAATAGGGCCACTGCCAAGTGACAACAAAGAGTGGATGTCCTGAGGGTAAACAGGCAAGGGGAAGGACAGGGAATAGAAGAATAATGAAGAATAGGAGGGTGGGATAGGGATAATGAACCAAATGATGAACCAAATGTACTGAGCTGAGGCCACACACTGGTGAGGGATGATATAGGTAAGGGTTGGTTGGTTGGTACTGCCGAGTAATTCAGAGCATGGTATTGTGGGCTTTACAGTGAGGCAGTTGAAGTCGAGTGCTACAGAGCAACTGCCATCTAGCGATGTTACCTAGAAAGTAATGTTCTAAAGTTCACTGGTCAGAAATTGGATGGGGATTGTAGTGGTCTGAGTAATAGTAGAATTAGTAGAACCATCAAATAGTTTCAACAGAATAGGAGGAACTGAGTTAGTAGGCAAAGAATATTTTTGCACAATTCGTGATTTAATAAAACAGTCTGATGAACCACAGTCAAGAAGCATAACTAGAGGAATCTCAGGAATACTAGAGCAAGTCAAGTTAACTATTAAAGAATTTTATGGAATCTCAGAAGTAGAAGATATGCAAGAAATAGGAGAAAGGGCATTCAAGAAGAGCATGTGAGTGAGGCTAACGCTATCCTCAGCTCGTGCATTTCTGAGGTTGCTGCTTATTTTTTTAACTCCCTTGCCTTGGTGTCTTCAGCTTTGGTGTCGGTCATGCTTGCCTTTGTCACACACACTTTCATCAAGTTGTTTTTATTGTTTTTATTGTTATTGTTAGAAGAAGTCAAAGATTGGGAATTGGATTTGGGGCAGTCTTTAACCATGTGACCTTTTGAAGCACACAAGAGACAGAGTCCCAGGTCAATTTGCCTTTGACGTTCTTCAGGTAACAGCTTCCCATCTTTTCCAAGCTTGAATGAAATGTCATTAGCATTGTTGTTATTGTTAGAAGACTTATTGTTGCCTTTCTTCTTTTCCCCCTTCTTACTCCTCTTGTTGTTCGAGTTGTTGGAATTGGACAAAGACTGATTGTTGTTGTTGTTGTTGTTTGAGTTGGAGCGATTGGATGTGGATGCATTCAATTTCGAAGAATTTCTGAAGTTGTCATACTCCTTGCATTCCCAGTATCTGCTGTCAATCTTGAGTTAAAAATGTCTGAGCTTGGCAAGGGATTTGAATCGAAGGAAGTGAAGGAGGCTGTCCTTGATGCGCTTGGCCAACCCTTTGTATACCGCATGTGCAAGGGCGGCATCATTCCACTAAGTATGAATGGATGCTCAGGTGAAGTCAATGAAGTAGCATGCTGCTTGATGATCTTTCATGACCATCTTGCTGAGTTCGATTTCTGCTTGCACAGCATTGTTGAATGGTCTGAAGTTTGTTTTGAGTTTGGATCGAAAGTTTTTCCAGACTCTAATCCAACTAGGCTCAGATCAGATTTTGCCTAGAATAGTAGGTTTGAAGTACTAGAGTGCAGGGCCGGTGAGGTATGATATGGCCTATTAGACCTTTGACACATCTATAGTAAAAGCAGATGGATGGTCTCGAAAGTTTAGTGTGTACTGCAAGAAGAATATGCAAAGCTTAGCTTGATCAGTGCCATTGTAGACCTCAGGCTCATAAATCTTGGCACGATGGCCAGGATCAGGGTTTTGTCTATGGGGTGGTTGGGCTAATCACTTGACTAGTGCTTTGACAATTTTGTAGGCTTAGTTGAAATCAAAGTCGATTATCTATGAAAGGCAATGTCAAGCATCGGGTACTGATGGACTTCGATACTGCCGAGGGGTGTTGGCGAAAGGTCGGGCAGACTATGGCCAAGTCCTGCAGGCCAAGAGTAGTAGTGTTGGCTTCAACGTACTCGTGCGTTGCACCCTACTTGCCATGCATGCCACTGTATTTGCGACAGACAGATACTCGGGGGGATGCTGATGATGCTGGCCCAAGTCGAGGACTTAACAGAAGAGAAGAAGGTAGAAGGGCCTAAGCCTAGTTGATACCCAGAATGAGGAAATATGTACATGCATGTCCTACTTATATAGGTTAAGAAGCGACATGTGGAATAAGGAATGTGGGACAACAAGGTATGCAGAGCATGCGGCTGTTGTCCACAACAAGTAAAATTAGAACAAGGAATGCAAAACGGGGATAGAACAATAAAAGACAGAATAATAGAGTCGTGACTCAAGATAGGACAATAAGGAGTGGCTGAGTATAAACCAATGGAGTTGTGATCGAGGATAATACAAGGACAGGAAGTCCCGAGGTGAAATGGACCAAGGAGTGTGGATGGTAGATGTGCCAAGCCAAGAATGGTGTATCAAGTGACGTGCATGCGGCGTGGGCACTTGTACATGGACGTAGGATGTTTGCTTGGTCGGCACTGGCGAATAATCAGGACCTCGGTACGTGTACTTGACAGGCAATAAATTCCTACAGTAATATGCTCTTCCAACTGGGCCAAAAGGCCACTATACCAGGTTATCTGGCATTAGTCTGTAAACACTATTTATACAGCAACTTGTTACATGTATTCACCAACCATTGCAATGGTATGTAACAGTACCTTCCTCTTAGGTACTGAGCCCTTAAGGTGCCACAGTGATAATATCTTAACAGGTTTCCCAGGCCTGTCTGTGGCTCTCCCCAAGCACTCTAATTACTGTTTGACATAGCAGACCCCCATGATGTCATGGACCATCATGTAAGCCAGGGTTCCTGGGGTCCAAGTGATTGCAACAACCCTCTAAATTATTGCGCACACAGGGATTTGAACTGCTGACCTTTGGTTAACCTGGCATACTGTGAAAGGTAACAAATTCCTACAGTAATGTGCTCTTCCAACTGGGCCAAAAGGCCACTATGCCAGGTTATCTGGCATTAGTCTGTGGGTACTATTTATACAGCAACTTGTTAAATGTATTCACTAACTATTGCAATGGTATGTAATATTATCTGACTGAGGACTGAACTACTGAATGTACAAGATCTTTATACTACTTTCAAATCTATGTGGAGTTGACTGGATTCCTATAATAGATGAAAAAGCCAAGGATCTGAAAAGCAAGAACAGAAATACTATGTCCCAATCTTGATCTCCTCCATGACATTGAGGAGTGACATGTCACCCTGATTCCCAACAGAGTTACCCTATAAGGAACATAGTAGTGGATCAGATATTAGAGATAGAATGGAATTGCAAATAAGGAACAGATACATAAGATGCATATAGTTCGTGGGCTGAGGGCGTATAGTTGAATAGGCAAGTGAGGGCAGAGTTGGGCTGAGTGGGCGGAGTAGGCTGAAATGAATAGTCAGGCATGCCAGCATGTGGTTCCTAATAGAGTAGACATGTATGACTGTGCATAGCTGAAGCATACTAAAGCAAAGTGAAATGAACATAAAGAATAGGTGAAATGAAAAGAAATAAGAAGTATGATGAACCAAATTGATGTAATGAGTGTACTGAGCTGAGACTGATATACTAGGTAATTTGTGAGTGTTCTGGCTTAATCACTTGTTGTCAGGAACCGTACACCGGCAAGCCGACTATTCAACTCAGCCCACTCAGCCCAACTCCACTCTCACTCGCCTATCCAACCATACGCCCTCAGCCCACGGACTATATGCACCTCGTGTATCCATCTTGGCATCACATGCTCCTGTCAAATCACTCCACTCATTTACGTCACATCCCACATGCTCGTTATTCCATTCCGTCTCCATTTACGTTTCATATCCTTCATTTACGTTTCATTCCCTTTTCATCTATT